>JACEIK010006738.1:74635-85627 GCA_018107945.1 Datura stramonium | reverse complement strand
AGCTATAGAGTCATCAGCTCCTGTCATCCGGAGCCTGATATTCAGAGGTGTAGTTTATTTCCTTTTATTGTACAGTACGGGTAGGTCGGGGCCCTGTCCCAATCATTTTTATCAGTACTCATAGAGGCTTGCAGATTGTATATATCTATCTCCCTGTGGTCAGTTGAGCCGGTCGTGTGAGGCCGTGAAGTTTGTTATAGTTGTTTAGCATTTCTGTTTATGTTGGTCGTGTGGGGCCATAGTCTGATAATAGTGGTGACCTTGTCGGTCACGTAGTTGTACAGTACTCTTTTATGTTGAGCTTCAGATGACTAGACAGCATAGTGGCCTTGTCGGACCGCATAGGTTCCTTGTTATGAGTATGTTTATGGTAGCTGTTATTGCATATACAGGTGGCTATAGGCCCAGCCGGCCGGAGGCTGTGTTTACAGCCATTATATAGCCCGTTGCTCCCAGAAATCAGAAATAGAGCTAGCCAGGCACCAGATGTCTTTAGGCTCACCAGTTAGCAGTCCAGGTCCTAATAGGGCACCAGGTGCCAGTCATACCCCTCAAGGCGGGGCGTGACACAAAGGATGAGGATCAGCCGAAGATCCGGACCCTGTATCATGAAACGATACAATATAGAAAGTATGCGGTCGGTACGTGCAATGCACCGAGTAAGAAAGGTAATTAAATCAGAAATTAAAAGTGAAATAAACTCATAAATAAATATGGGAGAAGGAAATCATGCTTGTATCATAAAATTAGTAAGTAAGCATAAGGCTCAAGGCTTTCAAATCATTCATAAATCATTCATTATTATAATCGTAAGAGAACTTTATCAAAACATAACTTGAGCCAATAAAATAAATATAAAAATGCATAAAATAGGCAGAACTATGGAAGGACTCGTCATAACCAACACCATCGTGGTAGAGCCTTTCATGATGCCCCAAATATCTCACTCAAGTGGACAGAGCCGACCCTGGCTTGCTAGGTGAGGGTTGTGCATTAGGCGTGATATCACATTTGAGGGAATTATTATCAATACAATATATCATTAGTAACTCATGGTGGAACATGGTTATGAGACAACGTCGTAGTCCTTTGAACGTCGGGCTTCTCGGTGCTAGTCACGGCTCCCAAAAGCTTGCATATAGGCTCATACAAAAATCAATAACATCGTGAATTAAACATTCATTGGATAAGATATAACATTTATCATCATTGATCCTCTTTAAAACATGCTTAGCCAAGAATCAAAGGCCATTTTCATCGGCCAACATTATAAATCGACAAATCAGGTAATTCGTTCATAAATCGTAAATCATTCTTCAACATGTGGGCATTGCCAAATACTTTGACATACTCAATTCTATAAAAAATATGCTCATGCACATGGGTATCTTAAAATCATGATTTTCCACCATCAATAAACTCAAAATATTGAATATTCATTATAAATCATAAATTTCATAAACCTTCATCAAATGGGCATTTTAATTTTAAAAAGATTGAAACATAATTTTAAAGTAAATAATATTAAACCTTCCCATCATTCATAATTCAATAATTAAAACTCAATTAAATCAAATCCATAAAGAGAAATCACATTTTCATGCATTTGAATAAAAACCTATAGAACTTGAATAGGAGAATTGATGATTTAATCGAAATTTGGGCGTGGGTGTGAAAGGATTCACCCATTCTAAACCCTACATACTTGGAAATGGACTGATTTCAATGTTCCTTGAATACCCATAAATAAATTGATGGAAACTTGGAGAAGAAGGCCTTGAATCTCCCTAAAACCTCTCTAAAGCTCTTGCATGGGAATGGGCATGCATTAGGGACTTAACCCATATTAACACACTCAAAAAAATACACAAAATGATGTAGTCTAGGGCCTTATATCATGAAAAAGTCGAAAATACCTTTAATGAACCTGCCTTGAAAACTAGCTAGATTGATCCCACGGGTGGGACTAATGGGTCGTTGGAACCAACGACGACCCGTCATGTCCCTCGTTGAAACCACTGTTGATAGACCATTCTCGAAACCAAACAACGGATCGTCAGGATGACCCGTACCTCCAACCAACGACTCGTCACATCGCCCGTGGTTAGCCCCCTAAACCTTGGCATCTCGTCTCCCAATGGGTCACACCACGACCCGTCACCACAAAAAATGGAATGTTGCTTTCCCCCGTAGAGTCCACTGGAAAAACTAAAACTCAAACAATGAACACAACCAATGACTCATTTTCTATTCTAACGGGTCATTGGGACACCCGTTGAAAGTCACTTGAAAAACCTAACTCCTTCCCTAGATTGCTTACGATGATTCGTTGTTTCCCACAGCGAGTCGTCATATCTCCCGTGGTTTGCACTGTCACCCAGCCTTTTCTCAACCACGACTTGTTACAAAGACCAGTGGTATGTCACCACGAGTCGTACCTTGACCTGTCCTAAGACATTTTCCTCAATTTTCTGTAATTTCAAATTTTTCACTTTCGGGGCTACTACTATGCACTTTCGGGGTATTACACTTAGCCTCCGAACCTGACGATCTAATATTTCCACCGGAATCTCCTCAGAGCTAAGGCTATCTGTAACACCAAAACTGTCCACCAAGACAATTAGGGCTGCATCCCCCAAACACTTTTTCCAGAGAGATACATGAAACACAAGATGCACGGAAGATAACTTTGAGGACAACTCCAACTCATACGCCACCTTTCCAACTCTTCTCACAATCCGATAGGGGCCAACATAACAGGGATTAAGTTTTCCTTTCTTCC
The DNA here is from genome assembly GCA_018107945.1 of Datura stramonium. Taxonomy (NCBI): domain Eukaryota; kingdom Viridiplantae; phylum Streptophyta; class Magnoliopsida; order Solanales; family Solanaceae; genus Datura; species Datura stramonium. Next base: position 82,845 of record JACEIK010006738.1, on the reverse strand, counting down.
AAAACCGCATCACTCCCTTCATGGGAGATACCTTCAGAATTACCCAATCATCGACTTCAAATTCTAATTCTCTTCTTCTCACATCTGCATAAGACTTTTGGTGACTCTGGGTTGTTCTCAACCTGTCTCTTATCAACTGAACCTTCTACATTGCCTCATGAACTGAGTCTAGCCCTATCATAGCTGCCTCACAAACCTCAAACCATTCGATGGGTGATCTACATCTCCGCCCTTAAAGAGCCTCGAACGATGCCATCTGGATACTGGAGTGATAGCTTTTATTGTAGGAAAACTCGATCAGGGGCAAGTGATCATCCCAACTACCTTTGAAGTCCATCACGCATTCTCTCATCATATCTTCAAGAGTCTGGATTGTATGTTCCGCTTGGCCATCCATTTGCGGGTGAAATGCTGTATTGAGTTTAACCTAAGTACGAAACCCTTTTTGAAATGACCTCCAAAACTAAGAGGTAAATTGAGCACCTCTATCTGAAATGATGGATAAGGGCACTCTATGCAATCGAACTAACTCTCGGATATATAGTTTGGCATAACCCTCTACTGAGTCCATGGTTTTGATCGGTAGAAAATGAGCAGCTTTGGTCTACTTGTCTACCACCACTCAAATAGAGTCATATTTTCGGCGAGTATGAGGTATTCCTGTTATGAAATCTATGTTAATATCTTCCCACTTCCATGTGGGAATGCTAATATCCTGAAGTACGCCTCCCGGCCTTTGATGCTTAACCTTTACTTGTTGACAGTTCGAGCACTTGTCACGAATTCTGCAATTTCCTTCATCATGCCATTCCACCAATAGATTTGTCGTAAGTCACGGTATATCTTGGTGGCACCTGGATGGATAAAGTACTTGGATCCATGATCCTCATGCAACATCCGGCTCCTCAAATCATCCACATATGGAACACATAGGCGACCGGGTACGAAGCACACCATCTCCCCCTTGGATGAAGACCTCCATCTTTTGACTTCGAACGACTTCCTTCAACTTTACCAGAATCGTGTCCTCATCTTGTCTAGCTTTCACATTAGTTACCAAGGACGATTCTGATCTATTCTGGACAACAACACCGCCATCAGTTGAGTCGACCAACCTAACTCCCAACGTTGCGAGTCAATGTACATCTTTCACCATCTCCTTCTTCCCCTCATCCACATGGGACACACTCTCCATAGAGAGTCCACTAAGTGTGTCCGCTACCACATTAGCCTTACCCGGATGGTAAAGGACACTCATGTCGTAGTCTTTGAGTAGTTCCAACCACCTTCTTTGCCTTATATTGAGATCTTTCTACGTGAACACATATTGTAAGCTCTTGTGGTATGTAAACACATCCACATGGACCCCATACAAGTAATGTCGCCATATCTTCAATACAAACACCACCGCAGCCAATTCAAGATCATGGGTCGGGTAATTCTTCTCATGAACTTTCAATTGTCTAGAGGCACAGGCTATGACTTTCCCATGCTGCATCAATACGGACCCAAGTCCGATCCTTGTGGCATCACAATACACCACGAAACCATCAGTACCCTCGGGTAGGGTCAACACCGGTGCCATAGTAAGTCGAGTCTTCAAATCTTAGAAGCTCCTTTCACAATCCTCCTACCATTGGAACTTCACCTTCCTCTGGGTCAATTTGGTCAAAGGTGCCGCAATAGGTGAGAAACCTTCGATAATAGCCAGCTAAAGCCAAGAAATTTCGAATATCCCAAGGACTCACCGTTCTAGGACAATTCTTCACTACTTCTATTTTCTAAGAATCCGCCTTTATACCCTCACTCATCACCACATGGCCCAGAAATGATACAGAGTTCAACCAAAACTCACACTTGTTGAATTTGGCATACAATTGGCGACTCTTGAGAGTCTGAAGCACTATTCTCAAATGAGCGGTATGCTCCTCCTCGCTTCGAGAGTATATTAGGATGTCGTCAATGAACACGTTCATGAACATGTCCAGGCATGGCTTAAACACCCCGTTCATCAAGTTCATAAAAGATGCAGGAGCATTTGTTAGTTCAAAAGACATAACTACAAACTCATAATGACCATATCGCGTACTGAAGGTTGTCTTCAGGATATCCCATTCCCGAACACTGAGCTGATGATACCCGGACCTGAGATATATCTTTTAGAAACACTTGGCACCCTAAAGCTGGTCACACAAATCATCAATCCTGGGTAGAGGATACCTGTTCTTGACAGTGACTTTGTTCAATTGCCGATAGTCAATGCACATCCGAAGGGAACCATCCTTCTTTCGGACAAATAAGACTGGTGAACCCTATGGAGACTTGATCAGTCTAATGAAACCCATATATAATAGGTCTTTCAACAGATCATTCAACTCCTTTAGCTCGGCTGAGGCCTTCATGTAATGAGGGATAGATATAGGCTACATGTCGGGCAGAAGGTCAATACCAAAATCAATTTCCCTCTCGGGAGGAACACCTGTAAATCATCAAAAAAACACTTCTGGGTACTCATACACCACCGAAACTGACTGGATAGTCGGGGTCTCAACTCAACATCCTTAACCCTAACTAGATGATATATATAACCCTTGGAGATCATATTTTTGACCTTAAGATAATAAATAAAATAACCTAAAGGCATGACAAAACTACCCTTCCACTCCAAGACTTACCCCCCCGGAAAACGAAACTCCACTGCATGGGTTCTACAATTAACAGAAGCATAACACGCATACAACCAATCCATGCCAAGAATAATATCAAAGTCAGTCCTGGCTAACTTTACAAGTTCTGCGGAGGTGACTTTATGCAATATAGTGACAGGGAATCCTCTATACACCTGCCTAACTACAACCTAATCACCAACAAGAGTAGAAACAAAAAATGGTCCTGATAGAGTCTCGTGACTATCTCCAAAGCTACTAAAAATATAAGGTGTTACAAATGACAAGGTATCCCCTGAGTCTAAGAAAGCATAAACATCAATATGGAAAACTTGTAACATACCAGTAACCACATCCAGGAAGACCTCCTACTCCTGACGGGATGCTAAGGCATAAAACCTGTTCTGACACTGATCGCCGGCTAAATTAGTCGAGGCACCCTGCTGAGGGGTATGTGCTGTTGGAGCGGCTGAAATAGAAGCTAGAATATGGGCTCCGCTGCCCCCTAGTCTGGCTGAAGGGTAATCCCTTAGTCTGTGTCCCGGTTTTCCACACCCGAAACAAGCATCCAAGCCGACTAGGCACTTCCCTGAGAGATTTTTGCCGCACCTCGCACAAGATAGGAAGGTGCGCTCCATCTACATTCTACCCTAGCCTCTCGAATCTGGAGCCCTGCTCCTCCGATCCCCTCAGAACCTAGATGGTGTACTGCTGATGATGGTGCTAGAGTAATAGACCTGTGTTGAGACTGCTGGCACTATCCACCCCCCGATCTGGCATGAGAAATTCCATAATTATCTTTCTTGGTCCTCTTGGCCTCTCTCTGCTTCTGATACATTGACTTCATATGCTGAGCATGCAACACTATGCTGGGAAAATCTATATCCCGATGAAATAGGGTGATCCTAAAATCCTTATCCAGGTAGTCTGCTACTCCATGCACAAATCAGCTCACTCGATCCCTCTGGTCTGCGACCAACTCTAGTGCATATTTGGATAAACAGGTGAACTCCAAAGAGTACTCTTAAACTGACATGTCACCCTGCTTCAGGTTTACAAACTCGGTTGCCTTTTGGTCCCTCATCTCACGAGGGAAGAACCGATCCAGAAATGCCGCGTGAAGCTCTTCCCAACTTATAGGGCCTGCACCTACTGCCCTAGCTTCTCTCCATTGCTTAAACCATATATGCGCCACCCCTTTCAAATGATAATAGGCCAAATCAACACATTCTCCATTTGTCACCCCCATGACCTTTGTGATCTTTAGAATCTCTTCGATGAATTAGTGCGGGTCCTCATATACCCCTAAATGTCTCGTAGTATCTTCTTCATAAATTTGGAGAGCTTCACACCCATGAAAAAGATTCTACTCAATGCGTCTTTCGGACACCCTAGGACACTTCAAACCTATTGCTCTAATACTAAGTTTGTCACGACCCGAACATACGCTCAGATCGTAACACGGGAAAAGGAACCCCGAGAGGCCTCAAGTCGACCCATGGCAAAAGCATACATCTAACTTCATATCACTTAAGGTGAAATACGAAACATACGATATAGAGGAAACAAAAATGTAACATAATATAGCATGATAAGCGGAAAGTAATAGACATACACATCAGTTGAGTACTACAAACAGTCTGAAAGCATCTTTCATATCAGATGGGTTGATGAGACAACATCCCCAACTAACTCGGCAAAAATTGAAATAAAAGAGAACATCAATGTCTGGACATATGGCCCTCAGAACATGAGGACTCACCAGAAAGGTTGATAGTTTATCTGAGATGAATTAATGATGGAGATGAGCCTGAGAGACAGTCTTGTATCATGAAACAGTACAACATAGAAAGTATGCGGTCAGTACGTTGAATGTACTAAGTATTCAAGGTAAATAAAACAGACATTTAAAATATATAAAACTCATAAATGATCATAAGATTATGACAACATGCTCATAACATAAATATCGTAACATAACATAAGGCTCAAGGTTTTCATAACATTGGTAATACAATCGTAATCATAATCATAAGAGAAAAACTTTATTTAGCATGACTTGAGCTGACATACATAATCATGAACATGCATAAATCATGAGGAACACTGGAAGATTCTCTTAACCAACATACCCCATATGAGCACACATGGAGCTCGACTTGTAACCTTAGTCGAGAGGGTGTCTGTACCTTGCCAAGGGTAGAGCCATGAAAGACATGATCACACATGAAAAGGACCATTTGCTCCAGGGGACAGTCATAAGGGAGGTCGCAACATATCCTACGGTGGAGCGTAGTTATGAGATCCAAGGCAGAACATAGGCCCTGAACCTACTCGGTGTTAAATACTACTCCCAAAACATATATAGTGCTCATAGTATAATAGGCATGAGATTCATGGGGTGGTTAAATCATGATATAAACATAGTTGTAAATATGTGAACTATCAACGAAATAAGGCCCGTGAGTCGGCCATAATCATAAATCGTAAATCATGAGGTTCATACATACTTGTAGATCATACATATACGTTGAAAATCATCAAATCATAATGGGTATTTGAATAAGTCTATATTTCAAATCCTAAATCATGATGGGTTTGTAAATATCAACAATTGAAGTAAAGATCAAAAGTCGGTTCATCATGGATCATACATAATTAGGTAAAATTTAGTATAAATCAAAATGAATAATTTTATAATCAAAATAGCTGTAGAATATTATCAAAATTCATAAAAGATGATGTAAATCTCGAAATATGATAACCCATTAGTAAATCATTAGAATTCCAGAAAATTCAAGTTAAAATCCCATAAATGTTTTTATCAAATTTCATGAATTATAGAGATTAGGCTTGGGTATGAACGAAAAAACCCATTCATAACCCTACATACCTAGGTAGGATCAAATTTCAACAGTTTTTGAAAGCCCAAGGAAAAATTGATGAAGAAGAGCTTAAGAACTAGCTTGATTACTCTTAAATCTTCCTAACTTTGCATGCATGAGAATGAATAGGTTAGGAGGGCTTAACCAATCTTAACATACTTAGAAAATAACATAAAATGGCGTAGTTTATGGCCTTAGAGAATAGGAATATGAAAATACCATAAATAAAATACCCTGAAAAACTGCACTGGACGATCCAACAGACGTACCAACGAGTCGTTGGAGAATACCACGACTCGTGGTACGATTCGTTACCTACACTTCCAAGACCCTGATCTCGAATTTGAGCCACGACTCTACAAGACGAGTCGTCCTTCCATCTAACGGGTTATTGGTTCAATCGCCGTTTTCCTCCTAAATATCCTGAACATCTCCTCCTAACGAGCCTCGCCAAGACTCGTTTCCTCCAACAAGTCGTGTTTTCCTTCCGTTAGGTCCACTAGAAATTTTGACAACCCTAACAATGACTCCTGACCACGACTCCTTATATCCCACGATGGGTCATGGGATGACCCATCACATCCCCTAATGCCAAAGTCCAGTACCCACCACGGTTACAAACAACGACTCATTGTTCCCAGCAATGAGTCGTTACATCACCCGTTATTTCCACTGTCACTAGGCCTTCAATTCCCACGACTGGATCCAATGGGTCTTTGGTCGGACCAACGATCCGTTGGGTCATATGCCCTGCAACATTTTTCTCAGTTTTCAGTCACTTCCATTTTTTATCCCGAGTCTAATCTTAGGAACTTTAAGGGTATTACATAACTGGACTACCCTTCCACTCTAGGAATTGAACTAGTAGAAGAACTTTGTTGGAAGGGACATGCTGCCATAACTGCTGAACTAGCAGCTGGGGACGGGCTCCACCATCGCCTGGTCTGGCTGAAAGGCAATCCCTGAGATTGTGTCTAGGTTTTCCACACCCAAAACAAGCGTTTGAGCCAATTAAACACCTCTCTGGGTGGTTCTTGCCACACTTCGCACAAGCTGGAAAAGTGCGATATCCTGTAATACTTCCCTGGCCTCTGGAGCCTGATGCTCCACCCCTCTGATCACGTCTGGATCGAGACGTGAAACTAGCAAATGATGGTGCTGGGGCTAATGACCATTGCTAGAACTGAGGGCGGTGACTGCCACCGGATTTCTACTAATTGAACCCAACACTGTCCGTCCTATCACTCTTGGCCTCTCTCTCTCTGATGCACCGCCTCCATCTGCGGGGCATGCAAAACTATCCGAGGAAAATCAATAACCTAATAAAGCATGGAGATCCTACAATACTTGTCCAGGTAGTCCCCCACTCCATGTACAAACCTGCTCACCCGAGCTCTCTGATGAGCCAATAGCTCTGGTGCATACTTAGACAAACGAGTGAACTCCAAAGAATACTCTTGGACTGTCATGTTACCCTGCTTCAGGTTCACAAATTCCACTACTTTAATCTCCCTCATCTCACAAGGAAAGAACCGTTTTAGAAATGAAACATGAAACTCCTCCCTACCAATAGGGCCTGCTCCAACTGCCGTGTTATCCTTCCATTGCTTAACCAGATGTGCGCAAACCCTTTTAATTAATACAAGGCTAAATCGGCGCACTCCTCTATGGTCACCCCATGATCTAGTGATCTTTAGAATCTCATCAATAAACTCATGTGGATCCTCGTCCAACTTCGATCAAAGGAAATCGTGAGGGTTCATCCTCAGAAAATCCCTAACTCTTACCGCCACCGGATTCCCATTCTGAGGACATGTGCTACCGCCTACTGATTGACTTGGGTGGTCAAGGCCTACGCTAACATCTGAATTACTGCTCTAAACTCTGCGTGGGCAACTGGCTCGGGTACGGGCTCCTCATGGGCTGATGTGGCTTGGTAGTGCCCATCTCCATTGCCATTCTCGTGGCCATCTCCGCTTCTGTTTCTCCTTCCATTAATTCTGTGAGGAGACATGATTCATCAAACGTGCATAGCTTGAGCCAGAAGGATAGAGAGACATTTTATTGCACGACTTAGATCATGAAAGAAGGAAAAATTTCCTAAATGTCTCATACCCTCTTCATCATAAGTGTGGCGGGCTTCACACCTATGAAAAAACTCTACTCAACGTGACTCTCAAACACCCTAGGACACTTCAAAACCTAATGCTCTGGTACCAAGTGATCTTGGGCAAAATTATATGCCCAAGTGATACTCAAATGCTTCATTTCGTCTTGTTTAGCTATTGTTATTTGTGCACTCTCAAGTAATTTGTAGTTAAAATGTGAATTTATACTAACCAACATGATTAGTGTTGTTTTGCAGGAAAAATGTAATTTTAGGAAGCTAAGATCCATGTTGGGAGAAATCGGGAATGGACTCGGAAGCGAGCAGTGGAAAAGGCCAAGGAAATGCAGCAAATGGAGGGGCTCCGTGATGGAGCCGTGTCACGCTGCCATCGCGGAGGCATTCTTCCCCGGATGATTTAATTTGGCCAAGTTCCAGTGGAGGTCAGCGTGGCCTCCGTGGCACGTTGGACATAATTACCTGGAACATTGAATTCTAGTGAGGGTTCGCGTTGGAGCAGTGGCATGTTGGCCAAGCCCCGCGTTGCACGCC
>JACEIK010006738.1:0-23187 GCA_018107945.1 Datura stramonium | reverse complement strand
AAATCTCATCATGCTAATAAATATAGATTATAATATCACCTTTTCATGAAACTTGTATGATTGGGCATCATATTTTTAAAATATTGAAATCATAAATTGTAATTAAAATAATTATAAAACATGCCCATGAATCTTAAAACATCATTAGAAGCATGAAGAGAATTGACCCATGATTGAAACATAGCGAATTTCATAGATTGGGTTAAAACCCCACGGAACTACACACTTTGAATTCATTAATTGAGAAGGGATTTAGGCATGAGAGTGAAGGAAAACTCCCATTCATATCCCTACATACCTGGGTAAATCTAATATCACACACTTTCTTGAATGTCGTCGAGGTTTGGGTAAGAACTAAGGGAATTCTCAAGCTTGATCTCAAATGGAACACTATAACATTGCATGCATGGAATAGAATGGATTAGGATAGGTTAAGCACTCTTAAAACCCTCCTAACAGAGCTTAAAACAACGTAGTTTAGGCCATAGGAGCTTAATAATTATGAAAACACTCTTACTAAAATGTTAGGAATTTGGACACTGCCAGTCCTCACGAGTGACCTCACGACTCGTGAGGTAGTGGGTGACACGTGAGGTACCATCCATGAAGTCCACTGGAAAAATCAAGTCTCCAACTTAGCCTCCTGGTCACAACCAACTTCACGAGTCGTGAGGTACTTCATGGCTCGTAACGAGCCACTCGTGGTCACCCCTTGACAATGACTTAACACCAATAAACCACCACTTCATGAGTCACTTAAAACTCGTGAAGTCTCCTCACGGGTCACTGGATGACTTGTCTTGTGACCTTGGATATATTTTCCTTCTTTTGCCGCTTGAACCCTCGAGTATGATCTTAGGGACTTTCGGGATATAACATAGTTTGAGTTCTTGGTTGCTGAGCGGAGTTTCAATTGATTTGGTAAAGCTCCAGGTCTTACCGATTAACTAAATTGTTCATGTTATGGGTAGTTTGGGCCTTATCATGGATAGTTGATTTCTTTTGTATTCATAGAGGCTTCTAGATGTATATTGTTTTCATGACCCGAGTCTACACCTTGGACGCGACATGGTACTTAGAGCCATAAGTGACCCCAAGCTAACCAATGGCTTAACATCACACTAGTATATTGAATTAACTAGAAGCGGAAGCTGCAGAAACATCATAACTAAATAATAATTTTCTATAAAGATGAAATATCTAATAAGATATTGAAATTTATACGACAACTGCAAAACATACTGAAACAATACTTTGTATGAAGCCATCTAAGAATTGATGAGTTGCTAGAACAAGCTCCCAGCTAACTCTAAAGTCTAACTCCAAAGAAAACTGAACTAAAAAGATACTCTCGTCCTTGGAAGATGAGGACACACCAACTGTATTGCTGGTTGAAATCATCGGAAGGGAACTACTATTGATGTTGTGACTAGGAACCTATGCTTGTATAATAATATGATACAACATGGAAAATATGCATCAGTACTTTGAATGTATCGAGTATGTGAGATATAAGTAAACAGTAGTAATACACAACTAACTAATAAACACTAAGTATAACTGTAATAGTAACATATGCACTGACCGAGGATTATAACTATATCTTGTAATCTGAATAAACCAAGCTGAATTGAAACTGAGAGTATACTGGATTGAACTATACTGACAGGTGGGAGAGTCTATGGTTGACATATAACCACGCGAGCTAGATGTGGAGTCCAATGTATACATCCCATCAGTGAGATCCCACTGTACCTTGCCAGGGTATAGCGGTTGAGATAGGTGATCACTGTCTGAGGCATGTTCAGGCTAATGACCTATGATGGCAACGTTGTTCTAGGAACCTGGATGTGTTGAACCTGGACCTGCCTTATGCTAAATCCTACTCCCACTTGAAATCCTAACTGTGAATGCTAGGTTGATAGCCCAAACCTGATATCCTAAGAATTATGTCAGGAATACTTATCTGGAAGTAACTAGAGAGTCTGAAGGACATGATAACTGAAAGCTAAGTGTTCTAAGACTAGCTAGATCTGCTTTATCTGAAAGCATCGTAACCGTCTAAAGAACAACTTGATGCCTGATGACCGAGACTATGGAGTTTTACTGAACTCCTCAAGAGACTGAATATAGTCAAACTGATCAGATCACATTTCTGTAAGGCACTGAGAGAGCTAAGTACTGACTTAGACTACACAAGCAATAAGGTATCAATTGTTCATATAACTGTACTATCATGGTGATTAGAAGAACTATAAGAATCAAGCAACATTTGTATTTGGATAATTATGCAAGACTCTTTCAATTACATTTTAAGATTACGGCTAAAACACATATTTCATGAAAAAGATATCAACATGAATCATACCTAGTAATAACCTTCAATATTTCACAAGAATCATAACAAGAAGGAAGATTCATAATCTAATTGAAGAACAACCCTAGCTTTGATCCTAAAAGGGCTAGAACTGATAAGGTTTCTATAATGGTTTTGGGGAACAAGGGAAGAGAAATTCCCTTGTTGGATCCCACATACCTGGGATAGAAATTCCCTTGAGAAATTGTCTGGAATGTTTGAAAAGGTTGAAAGCCATATCCTTGCTCTGGAAGAACTGTTTGAGTTCTTCGTGAATTCTTCTAACTGGTTTGAAAAGAATAAGGGAAAAGGTCAACTATTCCTCTAAAATCCCTCCTAAATAATTCTAATATGATGTAGTTTAGGAGTTAAGACGATAGGGTTCTACCAAAATGCCCCTGGAACCCTTAATAAAAATTTCTACCCATCAGGTGGTACGACTCAACCTACGAGTCATACAAAGATACTACAATCCATACCACCACTCATGGTTCAGTCCTAAGTCTTCCTCTGTGCTATCACATGACTAATACTATGAGTCATATCGCTTTACCACGAGTTGTACCATGACTCGTGGTTAGCCTGAATTTTCCTAACCATATTTCTGAATTATTCCATGACTAGTCACTATGATCCTTACCAGGATAGTGCGAGTCTTACCCTAAAGTCGTGGTTCCTCCCACTTTATCCAATGTTCTTCTCCATCCTCCAGTACGAGTCTAGGTACGATCTGTACCTCCATTGTATGAGTCGTACTGTGACTCATATTGTGATCTTTTTTCCAGTTTTCTACATGATCAAGTTTTAAATCTAAAGTGTAGTCCTAGGGAGTTCTGGGGTGTTACAATACTCCCATTTGGGAACATTCGTCCTCAAATGGAGACTAACTAAGCTGAAAGGATAGGGAAAGAGCTGCAATCCCAAGACTGGAAATCATAAACTGATAAATAGAGGAGTGACTGAGTCCGGACTAAGGTAACCACACTAACTAAACCTATGTAACTAGGATGCACGTTTAAACATGGAAAGAACTGAAGGGTACTGAACTAAATGGAATATTGAAGAGAGTTTAATACCTGATGCTGAAGCTAAGTGGAAGGTAATAAGTGAAGATATCTAGCCATCATATCTGTTCCTGCTTCCCACTAGCTCCCTGAACTATATGGTTCCTCCATAAAACTTTTACTGAGGCAACCTCCTTGTTTCTCAACTTACGAACCTATCGATCCAGAATATGAACTTGAACTTCTTTGTAAGAGAGACTATCCCTTACATGCACACTGTCTAGTGGTACTACTATGGTCGGATAACTGATGCATTTCTTAAACAAAAACACATGGAAGTCTGGATGCACCAATACTAACTGTGCGGGTAACTCTAACTCATAGGCCACACAGCCAATGCGTCTTAGGATTTTGTAAGGTCCCACATATCTCAGAATGAGTTTACCTTTCTTCTGAAACCTCATCACCCCTTTCATAGGTGAAATCTTTAGATAATCCCAATTATCCATTGCAAACTCTATCTCTCTTCTCCTCACATCTGCATACGATTTCTATTGGCTCTGTGATGTTTTCAACCTTTCTCTGATAAGCTAAACTTTCTGCAAAGCCTCATGAACTGAGTTTGGTCCTATAGTGGTAGCATCACCAACTTTGAACAATCTTATAGGAGATCTACACCTCCTACCGTACAATGCCTTAAACGGGGCCATCTGGATGCTGGAATGGTTGCTGTTGTTGTATGCAAACTCAATGAGAGGCAGGTGATCATGCCATTTTCCCATGAAATCAATCACACACGCCCTGAATATGTCTTTCGAAGTCTGTATAGTCTTCTCGGCTTGTCCATCCATCCGTGGATGAAAATCTGTGTTGAGCTTGACTTGAGTGCCAAGTCCCTTATGAAATGACTTCAAGAAATGGGAGGTGAACTAACTACATCTATATGAAATGATGGGCAAGGAAACTTTTTGTTGTCTGAATAACTCCCAGATGTATAGTATACAATAATCCTCTACTGAGTTTGTGATCTTAACTGGTAAAAACTTTGCTGACTTAGTCATCCAGTCTACCACCACTGTTACACCCCATAAAAATGTTAATGTTTAGTAGGCATACGTGTGTGTTGTGGTGAGAAGGAAGAGCTTGTTGCGTGTAGGAAAAGCCTCAGAAGTGGGCATGAATAGGACTGAGCGCACAGGGCCAGCACGACGCGCCAGCCAGCAGTGCACTGTCCAGTGCAGCGCGCCAGCCTGCTGGCGCCTTGAGAGGCACGGCGCACCAGACATCCTCAGCAATGGGAGCCGCAGCACGGCACTGGGGTTGCCGTGATATCAAGTCGTCCAGAGGAAGAGCAATACGTAACTTTTAAGTAATTTTCTTCTTAATACACTACCAAACACCATCCAAATTCAAATTAACTTCAGGTATTAAATTCTAAGCCTACAAGGAGCATTACTACGGACTTATTCTCTAGAAATTCGCTTAGAAATTAGTAACCCCACCGAGCAAAGTTTGTCAGAATTGCTTCAAACTGATTTCTATAAGATCACAGGCTTCAAGTAAGCATTTCTCACTTTTAAACTATCGGGAAATTATACGTTTTCAGCCGTATTTTATTAAATTGAAGTATAGTTAATATTAATATTAAAAATCATCATTTTTTCTAAAATTAGATTGAAACTAGTCTCATTCTCCTCGTAATACAGTTATAGTTGGAAAGAGTTGTTGAACACAATCTGAAACTTGCTAGTTAATCAGGAACTGGCGATCTAGGTACGTTAAGGAGAATAACTTCTGCAAGTTAGTTTCTTTAGCATTATAACTCAGTTTGAATCGCAGTAAGAGAGTCAGAAGCATATCTATTGTGATTAGCTGTTGTTATTAGCTGAGACCAGTATTCTATGTTTAGTTTGGGATTGACTTTGCACTGTATAGCCCTCCATAACTAACCCCAGGGTTATGTAGATTGAAGTGTACTCGCCAGTTGCAGACCCAGGGGTCTGGTAGGACGGCTATAGTTATTAGTTTACTTAGTGTGACCTTGTTAGGGTTATGTAGATTGAAGTGTACTCGCCAAGGCTTATGGGGGCCCCAGGTGGGTTATTCCATGCTGGTTGTACCTTCCGACTTACGGGGGCTAGGTAAGGTTCTTGGTTGCATTAGTTACTGATTGATTAGACAGCAGGAAGTTCAGCTATTCAGGTAGTATTTCTATCTCTTTCTTTCAATCACTTTCAGTTTCAGTTTAGTTCATTCAGTTATTTTATAGTTACTTCCTTAGATATTCGATACATATTGTACTGACGCCCTTCTGGGGGCGCTGCATTACTTGCCTGCAGGTGCGGATAGACGAGGATCAGGTCCCTCTTAGCTTTCAGTCGGAGTTAGCAGAGCAGTCAGCTACTTTCCTCCGGAGCTAATAGCTAGAAGGTTTACTCTTTTTGTTTGTACAGTTTATGGGTAGGTTGGGGCCCTGTCTCAACTCCTAGAGGCTTGTAGATTTTTTCGGTTTTCCTGTGGTTAGTTTTTGTTGTCCATGTGGGGCCTGTGTATGCTTTATTTTATGTGTTGGCCATGTGGGGCCTTGTTTTGCGGTTAGTTAGCGGCCTTGTCGGCCATAACTTAGTTTAGTGCTGGATTTATTTTATAGTTATATCTAGAAATCATGGTGGTCTTGTTGGTCCGCAAAGGATTCCGTGCTATTACCTGTTTCTGGTTAGTTTTTTCCTTTTACAGGTATATATAAGGCCTTGCCAGCCAGGAGCTATGTTTAAAGCCGAGATATAGTCCATTGTTTTCTTGATTTAAAGATTAGGCATGCACCAGAAGTGCATAAGTCAGTCAGATCAGTTTAGATCCTAGTAGGGCACCAGGTGCTAGTCATGCTTCCCCACCCATCCTAGTAGGGAACAAGGTGCTAGTCATGCCTCCCAAGGTGGGGCGTGAGAAAATTGGTATCATAGAAAATCGTATCCTTGGGAGTCTTCCAACCATGCTAAGTAGATTCTTGTCTATGGATATGTTGTGCACCATATTTTATACGCAAGAGGCTGTGAGTCATGATAGGGTGGTTACTCTTCTTTCTCTTACAGTCGTGCTATAGAGTTGTACAGTATAGTGTTGAGTCCCTAAGCTTACCGTATTCTATTTGTCTAAAGAAAAATGTCGGATAGGCGACAACCCACGACAGGCAGAAAGTTGGATGTTGCAGCAGGAGAGGGCACTAGCAGGGTGCCCCCGTCAGAGTCAGCCTAATCTGAGGGAGACAGGGAGACTCCATCTCGGTCTCCCCAGTAGTCTCCACCCCGTCAAGAGCCGTCCGGAGTAGTAGATGCATCAGCACCACCTCCAGCAGTTTCTATCCCGACACCATCAGATTTGGAGGTTAGGAGTGTTGTTGTTATGTTAGCTCAGATGATGGTTGCACAACATCATCCAGTGGCACCCATGGTTGCAGATTCTTCGGGAGGACCTGTTAGTTCGAGGGTCTGAGAATTTCTGGCACTGAGTCCCCTGCAGTTTATAGTGACGGACCGAGATGAGGACCCTCAGGACTTTTTGGATTAGCTGTAGGAGATCTTCAGGGTAATAAATGCCACACCTGCAGAGTCGGTTGAGTTAGTAGTATTTCAACTACGGGACATAGCAGTATTAGGGTAAGAGAGTTTGGAGAGGTCCTGAGGTAGAGATGTTCCTCCTCTGACTTGGTGCAACTTTTTAGAGGCCTTCCAATACCACTATCTACCACGAGAAATCCGACAGGCCTGGGTAAGTCATTTTCTGCATCTAGAGCAGGGCTTGATGAGTTTTCAGGAGTATGCTATGAGATTTGACTCTTTGGCCTGATATGCACCAGCTTTTGTAGATACCATGCCAACTAGGGTGCACTGATTTATTATGGGACTACTTTCATAGTATCAAGAAACTTGTATTGCAGCTACTCTATGAGAGGACATGGACGTTGCCCGTGTTTAGGAATTTTCCCAGAATATTAAGGGGATTAGGCAGCGGCAGCGGGAGATAGAGAGGGAAAATCAGGAGCAGTGCCGCAGGGTTTGCCCTAGTGATACTCAAGCAGAGTTCCAGGGCGGACCTAGGCCACGATTATCTAGCAGATCACCATCTCAACAATAGCAGCAGGGTGGCAGACTACGTCATTGGGGGCTGTCAGGACCAAGTGAGAGTTCACGACCATCGGGTTTGCAAAAGTAGAGAGGGTCAGGGCAGAGTAGATTCACCGTGCCACTTCGCGCTATCTATAGTTGACGTCATTCTAGGGCAAGCAAGTATGGTTCTACGACGTGTTAAACATATGGACAAGAGGGTCACCTAATGAGAGACTATCAAGCCAGGGGTCAAAGTGAGCGGGCCAGACAGGACAGATCTTAAGTAATGTCATGTGCCCTAACATCTCAAGCAGGGCGTAGGACCTCAGCTCTGGACGGCAGAGGCTGAGGCAGGTCAGGGGCATCTAGCTTAGGCACCAGACCAAATTTCACTTATGCTTTACTAGGGCGACAAGAGTCATAGTCGTCGCCGGATGTAGTGACAGGTATGCTGGATATTTTCTCTCATTCTATTTATACTTTGATAGACCCATGTTCCACTTTGTCTTATGTGATTCCACTAGTAGCTCAGAAATTTGGTATCACGCCAGAATTTCTTCAGTGACCTTTTTCAGTGTCCACACCCGTCGGTGATTCTATTATAGCTAAAAAGATCTACCGGGGTTTCACAGTAGAGGTTGTTGGTCGCCAGACTTTAGCAGATTTGGTGGAATTAGAAATGATCAATTTTGATGCAATTATGGGTATGGATTGGCTAGCACCATGTTATGCTAATGTAGAATGTTGGACGAAGACTGTCCGGTTTTACTTTCAAGGGGAGGTAGTACAGGAGTGGAAAGGCAATGCAGCCATGCCAAAAGGTAGGTTTATATTTTATTTTCTAGCGAGAAAGTTGATAGCAAAGGGTTTCATCCATCATATTTTCAGGGTCTAGGATGTCCAAGAAGAATCCTCGACTCTTCAGTCTATTCCAGTAGTTAATGAATTTCTAGATGTATTCCCGGATGAACTTCCTGGTATTCCCCCAAAACGAAAAATTAATTTTGCTATCGATCTATTACTTGGTACTCAACCTATATCCATCCCTCTGTACCGAATGGCTCCTGCTGAGCTCAGAGAACTCAAGGAACAAATGAAGGATTTGTTAGATAAGGGCTTCATTAGGCCGAGTACTTCACCGTGGGGTGCGCTAGTTCTGTTTGTAAGAAAGAAGGATGGCTCCCTCAGCATGTGTATAGACTACCATCAGCTAAATAAAGTAACTATCAAGAACAAATACCCACTTCCCAGAATGATGACTTGTTTGATTAGTTACAGGGGGCGAAGTATTTCTCAAAAATCGATTTAAGGTCTGGGCATCACCTGGTTCGGGTTGGAAAGAGAGATATCCTGAAAACGACCTTCAGGACTAGGTATGGCCATTTTGAATTCTTAGTCATGTCCTTCGGGTTGACGAATGTTCCTGCAGCATTCATGGATTTGATGAATAGCATCTTCAGGCCGTATCTAGATTTGTTTGTGATAGTATTCATTGGTGATATTCTGGTGTATTCTCCTTTAGAAGCGAAACATCGAGATCATCCACAAATAGTGGTCCAAATTCTCATAGATTGCCAATTGTATGCAAAATTTTCTAAATGTGAGTTCTGGTAGAATTTTGTAGCCTTTATGGGCCATATTATGTTAGAGGCCGGTATTTAGTTAGATTCATTGAAGATCGAGGCAGTAAAGACATGGCCTAGACGTACAACTCCGACTAAGGTACGTAGTTTCTTGGGGTTAGTTGGGTACTACAGAAGATTTGTAGAAGGATTTTTCACCTTATCAGCGGCTTTGACCAAGTTAACTCAAAAAGCAGCTAAATTTCATTGGACTGAAGCGTGTGAACAGAGTTTCCAAGAGTTGAAAAATAGATTGACATCAGCGTAGTATTAGCTCTTCCAGAAGGTTCAAAAGGTTATGCAGTGTATTGTGATGTTTCAGCTATTGGGTTAGGGTGTGTTCTGATGCAACACGGTAAGGTAATTGCTTATGCTTCGAGGAAGCTGAGAAAACATGGAAAGAACTACCGCACCCATGATCTGGAGTTAGCTGCAGTAATTCATTCCTTGAAAATATGGAGGCATTATCTGTATGGCGTCCATGTAGATATTTTTACCGATCATAAGAGCCTCCAGTACATCTTTACACAGAAAGAATTGAATCTACGGCAGTGTCGCTGGTTGGAATTGTTGAAGGACTACGACATGAATATTCTATATCATAAAAGGAAGGCTAATATCATAGCAGATGCCCTTAGTTATAGATCAATGGGGAGTTTAATGCACTTGAGGCCCGAACAGCGGGGGCTGGCCCGAGAATTGCACTAGTTAGCTTGCTTAGCCATCTGAATAGTGGACTCAGGAGACAATGGGGATATAATTCAGAATACAATAGTATCATCCCTGGTTTTAGAAGTAAAAGAGTGGAAGTATGAAGATCCTAACTCGGTATAGCTCAGATATAAATTTCAGTAAGGGGAAGTATCAGCTTTTGTGGTAACCGAAGATGGGGTCTTGAGATATAAGGGTCGCCTCTACGTTCCAGATGTGGCAGGACTTTGCCAGAAAATCATGGAAGAGGTACATTTCTCCGTTATTCTCTGCACCCAGGTTCAACAAAGATTTATCATGACATAAAAGAAATTTATTGGTGGCTGGGAATGAAAAAGGGTGTAGCAGAATTTGTGGCACAATGCCCTAATTGCCAGGAGGTAAAGGCGGAACATCAAAAACCGGTGGATTGACAAAGGAAATAGCAGTCCCTATATGGAAATGTGAGGAAATTAATATGGATTTTGTGACAAGATTACCCCATACAAGATGCAGATTTGATTCAATCTAGGTGATTGTTAACAGATTGACGAAGTCAACTCATTTTTTGCCAGTCAGGACTACTTTCTTAGCTGAGGATTATGCTGAGCTATATATCAGGGAAATAGTTAGATTACATGGTGTCCCAGTATCTATCATTTCTGATAGAGGAGCACAATTCACAGGCTAGGTTCTGGCAGTCTTTTCAGAGAGGCTTGGGAACACAAGTTAATTTGAGTACGACATTTCATCCTCAGATAAATTGATAGATAGGCAGAACGTACAATTCAGATGCTCGAGGATATGTTACGGGCTTTTGTGCTAGACTTCAGGGGTAGCTGGGATGAACATTTACCCCTTATTGAGTTTTATTATAATGACAATTATCATTCGGCAATCCAAATGGCGCCTTATGAGGCCTTATATGGGCGGAAATGCAGGTCCCCATTTGGTTGGTTCGAGGTCGGAGAATCAAGGTTAATTGGACCATACATCATCCACCAATCAGAGGAGAAAGTGAAGCTTATCGGAGAATATTTACTGATAGCTCAAAACCGCCAGAAATCCTACTATGATTTACGGCGTAGGAACCTGGAATTCAATGTAGACGACTGGGTGTTTCTGAAAGTCTCGCCAATGAACGGCGTAATGAGCTTTGGAAAGAAGGGTAAGCTTAGCCCGAGGCTTGTTAGGACATATCGAATTCTCTGGATAATAGGCCAAGTGACATACGAGTTAGATTTGCCTTCAGAATTGGAATTTGTTCACCCGGTCTTTCATGCATCAATTTTACAGAAATTCATAGGGGATCCATCCTTAGTTGTGCCAGTTGAGGATGTCCAGGTTATTGAGAAGTTAGCCTGCGAAGAAGTTCCAATGGCCATATTAGATCAGAATGTTCGTAGGTTGAGAACTAAAGATGTCGCCTCTATTAAGGTACTGTGGAGAAACAAGAATAGGGAAAAGATGACCTGGGAAGCCGGAGATGACATGAGATCAAGATATCTTCACTTGTTCCAGGATTAGTCCAGACTATGCAAATAAGGTAAAGTTGTTTATTCAATTGTTGTTTGATTTATGATTCTTATATTGTTCAGTTTACTACAATTTTGTGATGAAAGAGTTGTTATAGTGTCATGTGAGATATTTGCATTGGATTTTTCTGCATTTCAAGATTTTTAGATTGTTCATGTTACAGGGGAGACTCTGTCAAAATTTTTCCAGAATAATAGTTAAAAGAGTTAAACTCCTGGGAATTGAAGTAGACATTCGAGGACAAGTGTTCCTAAGGGGGCAGGATGTTACACCCCGTAAAAATGTTAACATTTAGTAGGCGTACGTGTGTGTTGTGGTGAGTAGGAAGATCTTTTTTTGTGTCGTAAAAGCCTCAAAGGTGGGCATGAACAGGATTGGAGAGCACAGGGCCAGCACGATGCGCCAGCCAATAGCGCACTGGTGTTGCCGTGATGGCCGGCGCGAGGCGCCCCCCAGTCCACCACCCTAAGTACATAAATACCCCTTAAGTTCAATTGTAATTTATTTTCCAAATATCAAGTCATCTAGAGAAAGAGCATAACGCATCTTTTATGTAATTTTCTTCCGAAAATGCTACCAAATGCCGTCCAAATCAAAATTAACTTTAGGTATTGAATTCTAAGCCTACAGGGAGCATTACTACAGAGTTATTTTCTTGAAATTCTCGTGGAAATTGAAACCCCGCCAAGCAAAGGTTGTGAGAATTGCTCCAAACTGATTTCTATACGATCACAGGCTTTAAGTAAGCATTTCTCCCTTCTGAACTCTCAGGAAATTATACATTTTTCGGCCGTATTTCGTTAAGTTGAAGTATAGTTAATATTAGTATTAAAAATCATCATTTTTGCTAAAATTAGTATTGAAACTAGTCTCATTCTTCCCGAGTTGTTGAACACAAACTGAAACTAGCCAGTTAATCAGGAATCAGTGATCCAGGTATGTTAAGGAGAATTCCTTTGGCAAGTTAGTTTCTTTAGCATTATAACTCAGCTTGAATCCCAGTAAGAGATCCAGAAGCATATCTAATGTGATTAGCTGTTGTTATTAGCTGAGACCAGTATTCTATGTTTAGTTTTGGATTGACCCCAGGGTTACTAGCTGTGTCGACGCCCGCTAGGGGCGAGATGAAATCGCTCCAAAGAGTGGTATGCCATCCGTAAGGGATGAATATGGCGTCCAGGTCCTCATATAGTCCATTCCATGGTTCGAATATTATATGTCGTATCGGCACCACACCTTCATCGAGCCTGGTGCCCCGGGTGCAGATATCAGGAGTCCACTGGACTCAGACACAACTACAGTTCTGGGGCTGAGCGGGCTCAGTTGCAAATCCAGGGGACTGGTAGGATGGCTACAGTTATTAGCTGACTCAGTGTGACCTATTAAGGGGTATGTAGATTAAAAAGTACTCTCCAGGGCTTATGGGGGACCCAAGTGGGTTATTCTGCGCTGGTTGTACCTTCCGGCTTTTGGGGGCCAGGTAAGGTTCTTGTTTGCATTAGTTACTGATAGATTAGATATAGGAAGTTCAGCTATTCAGGCAGTATTTATATCCCTTTCTTTTAATCAATTTCAGTTTCATTTTCGTTCATTCAGTTATTTACAGTTACTGCCTTACATATTTGGTACATATTGTACTAACACCCTTCTTGGGGAGCCGCATTAACATGACTGCAGGTGTGGATAGACGAGGATCAGGTCCCTTTTAGCTTTCAGTCAGAGTTAGCAGAGTAGTCAAATCCTTTCCTCCAAAGCTAATAGCTAGAAGGTTTACTCTTTTTTTTGTACATTTTATGGGTAGGTCGGGGCCTCGTCTAAACTATTATATCGTTCCTATAGGCTTGTAGAGTGTTTCAGTTTTCCTGTGGTTAGTTTTTGTTGGCTATGTGTGGTGCCCGTGTATGCTTTATTTTACATATTGACCGTGTGGGGCCTTGTTTAGAAATTCGTTAGTGGCCTTGTCGGTCATAACATAGTTTAGTGTTGGATTTATTTTACTGTTATAACTAGACATCATGGTGGTCTTGTCCACCCAAATAGGATTCCCTGTTATTACCTATTTACTGTTAGCTGTTTTATTTTACAGGTGCATATAAGACCTTATTGGCTGGGAGCTGTGTTTACAGTCGAGATATAGCCCATTTGTTTTCTTGATTTAAAGATTAGGCATGCACCAGAAGTGCATAAGCTCAGTCAGGTCAGTTCAGATTCTAGTAGGGCACCAGATGCCAGTCATTCCTCCTAAGGTAGGGTATGACAACCACCCAAATGGAGTGATGTTGTCGGTGAGTATGAGGTAGACCCGTAATGAAATCCATGTTCACTTATTCCCACTTCCACATAGGTATGATGAGATCCTGAGTCATACCCCCAGGTCTTTGGTGCTCAACTTTAACCTTTGGCAGTTCGGACACTTTGCTACAAATTCTATAATGTCCTTCTACATGTCATTCCACCAATAGATTTTTCGTAGGTCACGGTACATCTTAGTGGAACCTGTGAATAGAATACCTAGAGCTATGTGCTTCTGCCAGTATTCACTATCTCAAGTCATCTACATCTGGAACATACAATCTTCCTTGGTAACGAAGTACACCATCTCCCTTTTTGCGAAAAGACTCCACCTCTTTTCTTAGAACTACTTCTTTCAGTTTGAGTAGTATGAGGTCTTCATCCTACTTTGACTTAACCTCTACCACCAGTGAGGATTCTAACCCACTCTGGATTACAACTCTGCCCTCAGCTGAATCAACTAGCTGCACCACTAATCGAGCGAACCTGTGGATATCCTTTGCCAGTTCCTTTTTGCCCTCTTCAATATGAGCAACACTTCCCATAGACATACTGCTTAGGGCATTATCCACCACATTGTCCTTTTGCTGGGTGGTATAGCACACTCACAAATACGTACTAAAGGCTCTTATGATCATTGAAAACATCCACGTGAACTCCATAAAGGTAATGTCTCCAAATCTTCAAGGTAAATACCACTCCCGCCAATTCAATATATGAGTCGGATAGTTCTTCTCATGAACTTTGAGTTGTCTAGAGGAATAAGCTATCACCTTACCCATGCATCAGAACGCAATCGAGGCCATCTTTGGAAGCATCACAATAGACCACGAGCCTATCTGATCCTTCTGGCAGAGTCAAAACTAGGGCCATAGTGAGTTGAGTCTTCAACTCTAGCATACTCTTCTCACATGCATCTAAACACTGAAAATTTACCTTTTTCTGATTCAGTTTTGTCAAAGGGGATGCAATAGAAGAAAATCATTTCACAAACAGTTGGTAATAGCTGGCTAAACCCAAGAAACTCCTGATATCTGATGGAGAAGTGGGTCTTGGTCAATCTTTTATCGGTGCTATCTTTTGAGGATCCACCTGAATACCCTTACCTGAGACCATATGACAGAGGAAAGCCACCAACTTCAACTAGAACTCACACTTATAAAATTTAGCGAACAACTAAAGGTCTCTGAGAGTCTGCAAAAATATCCTCATGTGGTTAGCATGATCCTCTTCATTCCTGGATTATACTAATATATCGTCTATGAACAAAATAACGAACAGGTCTAGATATACTGCTTAAACACCCTATTTATCAAGTTCATAAAAGCTGCAGGAGCATTAGCTAGTCCAAAGGACATAAACACAAATTCATAGTGACAATACCATGTTGTGAAGGTTGTTTTCGATATGTCACATTCTCTAACCTTAAGCTGATAATATCATGTCCTAAGATCTACCTTGGAGAAACAACTATCTCACTAAAGTTGGTCAAACAAGTCATCAATCCTAGGCAAAGGGTACCTGTTCTTGACTGTGACCTTATTCAGCTGATTGTAGTCGATGCACATCCTGAGTGTTTCGTCTTTTTTATTGTACGAACAACACTAGAGCACCCTACGGAGAGATGTTGGGTCTAATAAAACCTTTATCTAAAAAGTCTTTCAGCTATTCCTTCAACTCTGTAAGTTTAACTAGAGCCATTCTCTAAGGAAGAATAGAGATGGGGTGGATATCTGGAAGAAGGTCTATGCCGAAGTCTATTTCCCGCTTGGGAGGGACTCCGAGAAGATTTTCAGGAAGGACATTAGGAAACTCGCTAACAACTGGAACTGACTGAATAGTTGGGGTCTTGAAACTGGAATCTCTCACCCTAACTAAGTGACAGATGTACCCCTTTGAGATCATCTTCTTGGCCTTAACGTAGGAAATGAACCGACCCTTTGGCATTGGAACACTACTCGTCCATTCAAAGGCTAGCTTGTAGGAAACTAAAACCTGATGACTCTAAATCTATAATAGACTAAGGAATAATAGGAATGTAACAAATCTATGCCAAGAATTAGGTCAAAGTCAACCATGTCTAGATCTATTAGATCAACTGGGATAACTTTACTCAACACTGAGACTGGGAAATTCATGTACACCCGACTAGCCCTAACTAAATCACCAACCATGGTAGAAACTAAGAATGATTCTGAGAGGATTTCTGGACTAATAGCTAACTGAACGGCAACATATGGAGTCATAAAGGAAAGTGTGGCTCCGGGATCTAACAAAGAATATACATCAATATGGAAAAGGCGCAACCGACTAGTAACCACATCAGGTGAGTTCTCCTAATCTTGACGAGAAGATAAGAAATAAAAATGATTTTGGAACTGGTCACCACCCATACCTGAAATAGTACCCTACTTAGCTAGATTACCTACTGGGGCTGCTGAAGTAGTTACTAAGTCCTCCCTCATCCTGGTGATGGACAATCTCTCAATCTATGACCCAACTGGCCACATCCAAAGCAACTGTCCTTGCTCATGCGACACTCACCCAAATGGTTCTTTCCACATTTCGGACAAGCTAAAAATGAGCGGCTGCTAGAGACGTGACTCTGGGATGGGAGCATGATGCTCCACCCTTTCGATCCTTGTGGAAGCGGAATGAAGGGGCATTGGCTGATGAGGGTGCCGGAGGTCTCTGGTGCTGCTACTATGGGTGACTACCCTAATATGACCTTTTCTGGCCATACTTAAACTGGCCTGTTCTCACCCATTTGTTCTCTCTCTCAATCTCTTTCAACTTCTCCACCTCTATCTATTGTGCGTGAATGATGAGGCTGGAGAGGTCAATTTCTTTGATAAGCATCACAGTTCTGCATTCCTTAAGCACCAAATCCAAAACTCCATTAACAAATTTGAGCATATGAGCCCTCAATTCAACGACCATTTTCGGAGCATATCTCGACAGCCGAGTGAACTCTAATGCATACTTTTTTATTGTGATATTGTTCTGCCTCAGGTTCATAAATTTGGTAGCCATTGCCTCCCTCAATTCCCGAGGAAATAATATATCAAGGAATGCTACAACAAATTCATCCCACTTTATTGATCCTACTCTATTTGGCCTCCCCTCCTTCCACTATTTGTTCAAAATCTGAGCCACCCCTTTCAATTGGTAGGCATCCAGATCAGCATTCTCTACATAATTAACACCCATGATTTAGGTGACCTTCTACACCTTATCTACGAACTCTTTAGACCCATGGAATGTCGGATGATTCATCTGTGTGAAATCTTGGACCCTAGGTGCCGCTGTAGACTCATTGGTGTTGACTAGCACCACTACCTGCTGGTTGACCTAAATGGTCACTGCCATAAGACAACATTTGAATCGCTTCTAAAATTTCAAGGGAGACACCTGGTCGTCCTGATGGGCTACAGGAGCTGGTGAGGCTTGCCAGTTAGCATGCCCGGTCCTTCTTCCGTTTCCTCTTTCTGGAGAAATCATTTTCTGAAAAGATTAGAGTACAAATTAGGACATTTTTGAGTATAAAACTCTACCGCACGAGAAGAATCATGAATAAAAGGGAATTTTCCTAAAACTCCTTGTAGCCTCCCCCTCATAAGTGTGGTGCACTTCACACCTATGAAAAGGAATCCACTCGATGCGGCTTTCATATATCCAAGGATATTCTAAACTGGGCTTTGATACCAAGTTTTCCATGACTCGAATGTACTCCCTAGACGCGACATAGTACTTGGAGACAAAAATGGCCTCAAGCTAACCCATGTCTTAACATCGCATTGGTATACTGAATTAACTAGAAGTAGAAGCTGAGGAAACATCACAACTAAATAATACTTTTATAAAAGGAAGAAATATATTATAAGATACTGAAAGTTATGCAAAAATCGTAAAACAAACTAAAATTATACTTTGTCTGAAAGCTATCTAAGAACTGACAAGTTACTGAGACAAGCCCTCAGCTAACCCTAAAGTCTAACTCAAAAGAAAACTAAACTGAAAAGATACTCTCATCCTAAGAAGATGAGTACTCGCCAACTATACTGCTGCTGAAATCATCGAAAGGGAACTACTATCGATGCTGAGACTAGGCACCTGCACCTGTATCATAATACAATATATCATGGAAAATATGCATCAGTATTTTAAATGTACCGAGTATGCGAGATATAAGTAAAATAGTAGTAATACGCAACTAAACTAATAAATACTAAGTATAATTGTAACAGTGTAACGCAGGTACTGACTGAGGATCATAGATATATCCTCGATTCTAAATAAACTAAGATAAACAGAAACATAGACTATTGTACTAAACTATACTAACAGGTGGGAGAGTCTATAATCTACATATAACCACACGAGAAAGACATGGAGTTTGATGTATACATCCCATCAGTGAGAGCCCACTGTACCTGACTAGAGTATAGTGGCTGAGCTAGGTGATCACTGCCTGAGGCCCATTCAGGATAATGACCTACGGTGGCAACTTAGTTCTAGGAACTTGGGAGTATTGAACCCTGGCCTACTCAGTGCTAAGTCGTACTCCCACTGGAAATCAAAATTGTGACTGGTAGGTTGATAGCTCAAACCTGATGTCCTAAGCTTAAGTCAAGAATACGTATCTGGAAGTACCCCGAGAGTCTGAAGGACCTGATAATTGAAAGCTAAGTGTTCTAAGATTTGTCAGAGATGCTTTATCTGAAAGTGTTGTAACTGTCTAAAGAATAACCTGATTCATGATGACTTAGACTATAAAGTTTCACTAAACTCCTCACAAAACTGAATATTGTCAAATTGATCAGGTGACATTTCTGTAAGGCACTGAGAGAGATAAGTATTGATTGAGAATGATCAAGAAATAAGCTATCTATTGTTCATATAATTGTACTATCATGGTGATTAGAAGAACTATTAGAATCAAGCAACATTCGTATCTAGACAATTATGCAGGACTCTCTCAGTTACATTTCAAGATTAGGGCTAAAAAAATATTTCATGAAAAAGATATCAACATGGATCATAGCTAGTAACAACCTTCAAGATTTCATTATAACCATAACAAGAAGGAAGATTCATAATCTAACTGAAGAACAACCATAGCTTTGATCCTAGAAGGGCTAGAACTAATAAGGTTACAATAAGGTTTTTGGGGAACAAGGGAAGAGAAATTTTATTGTTGAAATCCCACATACCTGGGGTTGAAATTCCCTTGAGAAATTTCTTGTAAAATTTGAAAAGATTGAAAGCCCTAGCCTTGCTCTGGGAGAACCATCTGAGTTCTTCGTGAATTCTTCTAACTAATTTGGAAAGAATGAGGGAAAAGGTTCACTATTCCTCTAAAATACCTCCTAAATAATCCTAATATGACGTAGTATAGGAGTTAAGACGATAAGGTTCTACAAAAATTCCCTTGGAACCTCTAATAAAAAATTTTGCCCATCAGGTGGTACAATTTAACCTACGAGTCCTACAAAGATACTACGATCCATACCACCACTCGTTAAGGAATCTTCTCCAAACCATTTCTCTAAAGATTTCCACAGACTCCTACTACGACTCATACCAGCATCCTACAGCTCGTGTTACGATATGTAGTTCAGTACTGAGTCTTCCTCTTATCTCTCGCATGGGTAATCCTATGAGTCGTACTGTTGTACCACGAGACATACCATGCCTCGTGGTAAGCCTAAATTTTCCTTACCAGATTTCTGAATTATTCCATGACTGGTCAGTACGATCCATACCTAGATAGTACGAGTCTTACCTTGATGTTGTGGTTCCTCCCACTTCATTCATTATTCTTGTCCATCCTCCAGTTACAAGTCTAGATATGATCCGTACCTCCATTGTAAGAGTCATACTTTGACTCGTACTGTGATCTTTTTCCCAGTTTTCTGCATGATAAAGTTTTAAATCTAAAGTGTAGTCCTAGGGAGTTCAGGGGTGTTACAATTGTGGGTGTAGCATGGTCGTTGTAGGCTAAGTGGGCTTTATTGCATAGACTGTTTTCTATTATATGGCCTTGACGACCTAGTGGTTATCATTTTGTTGGTCAGTTAGTTAATTTTTTTTTCCATCACTATACTCTGATCTTATTGCTGTTGTGATGCCTAACCTCATTGATTTTGGCCTCTTATAGTTAGAATTGTGGCAGGATATGCTCGATCAGGTGCGGCACAGAAAGCCAATCACACCTCTCGGGTTTAGGGTGTGACAAGAACATCTGAATATGGTGTCCCATGTTTAAGCCGGGTGGTTCGATGGTTACACAACGAGCTCCTCGAGCCTTGATTCCAATAGGTAGGGGAGGCAATTCGTATGGTAGAGATCATCCTTAGCCTGCGTAGGGTGTCCACCCAGCATGTAGAGATGGAGTCCGGTATAACTAGGGTAGTAATCAAAGTGGACGAGGAGGTC
Organism: Datura stramonium; assembly: GCA_018107945.1. NCBI lineage: Eukaryota > Viridiplantae > Streptophyta > Magnoliopsida > Solanales > Solanaceae > Datura > Datura stramonium. The sequence goes on along the minus strand of JACEIK010006738.1, from coordinate 3,143 downwards.
CACAGTCCGATAAGGATGGAGCACAAACAGGCAAACGAGAAGACTTCTATGCTTTTTCAGGTAGACCTAAGGCAAAGGCTCCAGACGCAATCATCATAGTTATTATTCTTATCAGTGACCAGAAGGCCAAAACTTTATTTGATTTGGGTACTACTTTCTCTTATATGTCTACTTATTTTGTTGTATATCTGAATATGATGTGTGACTTGCTTGATACTTCTATCTGCATTCTACTCTTGTTGGTGATTCAGTGATTCTAGATAAATTCTATTGTTCGTGCTTGGTATCATTCATGAGTTATAAGACCTGGGTGGACTTAGTAATATTAGACATGGTCAACTTCGATGTTATTTTGGAAATGAGTTGGTTATCTCCTTTTCATGCTATCTTGGACTATCATGCTAAGACTGTTAATATGGCTATACGGGTTATATCTAGACTGGAATGAATAGGTGATTGTAGTCCTGCTTTTAAGAAATAATATCTTACATTCATGCGAAGAAGTTAGTGGGAAGAGGGTGCTTGGCATTTTTTGCACACATTTGAGATACTAGTACAGATGTTCCACCCATTGAGTTAGTTCCAATAGTGCATGAATTCTTGGGGGTGTAACCCGTAGATTTTCCTAGCATACCACCGGATCGCGATATTAATTTTTGCATTGACTTAGAGTCAGTGACTCATTCTATTTCTATTCCACCAAATCGTATGGAACCAACTGAGTTAAGAGAGTTGAAAGTGCAGTTGCAGAATCTTCTCAGTAAAGGGTTTATCCATTTGAGTGTTTCTCCGTGGGGTGCTCCAGTGTTGTTTGTAAAGAAGAAAGATGGGGGTATGTGAATATGCATTGACTACCATTAGTTGAATAATGTCACTATCTGAAATAAATACCCTTTTTCTCTAGATAGATGACATGTTTGACCAGCTTTAGGGTGCATCAATTTTCTCTAAAATTGACTTGAGATTAGGGTACCATCTATTGAAGATTCGAGCTGAGGATATTACGTCGACTACTTTTCGTACCAGGTATGGGCACTACAAATTTTTGGTTAAGTCTGTTAGGCTTACTAATGCTCCAACTGCTTCCATAAGTAAGTCTGTTTAAGCCATACTTAAATTCAATTGTGATTGTATTTATTGATGACATACTTGTTTATTTGAGGAGTAAGGAAGAGCATGAAAATCACTTATGGATTGTTCTGGGTTGTTGAGAAAAAAATAGGTTAAAGTGATTTAGGAGAAGCTCTTGGTAGCTCAAAGTAGGTAGAAAGAATATACAGACCGAAAAGTTTGAGACATAAAGTTCATGGTAGGAGAGTAAGTTTTGCTCAAGGTTTCACTCGTGAAGGGGGTGATGAGGTTCGAAAAGAGAGGTATTCATAGCTTGAGGTACATTGATCCATTTAAGGTCCTTAGGAATTTAAAGGAGGTAGCTATGAATTGGCTTTGCCTCCAGGGTTGTTCGAAGTTCACCTGGTTTTTCATGTTTCAATGGTGAAGAAATATCACAACAATGATACATATATTGTTCGCTAGGATTCGATTTTATTTGATGAAAAAAGTTTTATGAAGAAGAACCTATGGCGATCTTAGATAAAGAGGTCTGCAAGCCGAGATCCAAGGAGATCGCGTCTGTGAAGGTCCAGTTAAACAACCATCCAGTGAAGGAAGCCACTTGGGAGACCAAATCAGATATACTTAGTAAGTATCCCCATCTATTCACTAAGTCAAGTAATTTTTTCCTGCTTCTTTTTTGTCTATTCAGGGATGAACAGTGATTTAATTGGTATCTGATATAATGACCAATCCAGTTGTTATAGGGTGGTTAGGTCCATAGTATCCTTGTTAGGGTCCCCAAAGTGAAAGAGAGCTAATAAAACCCAAGAGTGGGGAATTTTCAAAACTAAAATATGTGTGTAGTCTTGATAACTGATACTGTGTTGTGTTCTGTTAGGTAGTGACTTAGTGAACTAGACCTCTTTTAGAAATTCTATGATTATGAGTAAATTTGTAGTACTTTCTTACAGCAGAGTACGCATTTGAAATGTGTTATGATATGTTGATGTAATACGCATTTTGAAATGAAAAACTGCATCAGTTTTACTGAGCTACTGGCTAACAGGACACCGCTGTAGCAGTCAAATTTCTGTTGCAGGAAGACCGTTGTAGCAGTCGGAGTGCCTCCATAGCTATGGTTGGGAAAATTCCAAGTCTCATCATAATGGTACCTTGATAATTATAGTGGGTAATTTTCAAAATAGATGGTGACCATTATAGCGAATGTCACAAGGCAGAATGTGTGTATAAGTCAATTATTTTGATGTTTTTGTCTCATTATTTTAAGGCACGAAGTCTAAGATCTAAGCAACAATTTGTCTAGGTATAGGGCATATATACCCCTCAAGGTAAGTGTTCTTTATCAAACATTATGTTTATCAATCCTCTAACTCCCTAGAATCATTGAAACATCATTAAGGAGTGTTTTATAGTGGGGTGTTTGTAGGTTATGGATCTTGCATCGAAGGGTTAGTGTTGGTGCCAATCATGAAAAATAGGTATTGACACGTTGTAATCGATCAATAGCCACCAAGGATAGAGAGAATGGATAGGGAAAGGGAGAAGAGGGAAACGGGGTTCTTTTTTATGTGTTCCGATGTTGGTTGTCCACTAGTGGCTCGTATTGGAGTTTGGATTTAGCCGATGTTGGAGGAGGAGAAAAATGAGGTAGACCTCATGGTTGTATGCTGGTATTTTGTGGCAGGTGTTTAGTTGAAGGACTCACTGGAGCAATGACAGTAAGAGAAGATTGAGTGAGGTACAACACCAAGCTAAGAATAGAATTTATTAGTTTTTGCGTGTATAGGTGTAAAAAAAGGAAGCTGAAGGGTTAATAGGAACTGTTAGATTAATCAGAATGGATGAATGACATTAATTCGGGGTCTAGTCAGGTTATTAGGTTGCTCTAATGGGTCGCATATTGGGGATTTAACTAGAATTGAATTTGACTTAGAATTGGGCCAATTTGCTCTCAATTTTAGACATAAATTAGGTAAAAAGTGGTTAGAATTTATATAATTAAGAAGGAATTGAAGTTTGGATGCAAATTAATTATCAAAATACGATACTTATATAAAATTTAATGA
>JACEIK010006737.1:58491-69601 GCA_018107945.1 Datura stramonium | reverse complement strand
ACTCATAAAACATTATTTGTTTGGTTGTCTACATTCATAGAGATATCGTTCACTAACGCTTAGGTTAATTACTACCGTAGTTCAGTCCCTGTGGGATCGACACTTGGCTTGAAATAAAGCCACTTTACTACTTGTACGACCGCGTGCACTTGCGTGTAGTTTGGCTCGAACATGAAGCAATAATCCAGAATACTGCAGTATCATCCCTGGTTGTGGAAGTGAAAGAACGGCAGTATGAAGATTCTAATATGGTTCAACTCAGAGATAAAGTTCAATGAGGGGAAGTATCAGCTTTCGCGGTAACCACAGACAGAGTCTTGAGATGTAGGGGTCGACTCTGTGTTCCAGATGTGGCAGGAATTCGCCAACAGATCATGGCAGAGGTACATTATTCCCGTTATTCTCTTCACCCAGGGTCGACAAAGATGTATCACGACATAAAATAGATTTATTGGTGGATGGGAATGAAGAAAGAGGTAGTAGAATTTATAGCACAATGCCCTAACCGTCAGCAGATAAAGGCTGAACATCAAAAGCCCAGTGGATTAACACAAGAAATAGTAGGGCCTATGTGGAAATGGGAAGAAATCAACAGGGATTTTGTGACCGAATTACCTCGTACTAGACGCAGATTTGACTCCATCTGGGTGATTGTCGACAGATTGACAAAGTCAAGCCATTTTCTGCCAGTCAGAGCTACCTTCTCAGCCGAGGACTATGCTGAATTTTATATCAGAGAGGTAGTTCGATTGCATGGTGTTCCAGTATCAATTGTTTCTGATAGAGGGGCGCAATTCACAGCCAAATTCTGGCAGTCCTTTCATAAAGGCCTAGGGACACAGGTTAACCTGAGTACAACCTTCCACCCTCAAACAGATAGACAGGCTGAACGTACAATTCACACACTCGAGGATATGTTACGGGCGTGCATATTAGATTTCGGAGGCAATTGGGATGAGCATTTACCCCTTATTGAATTTGCTTATAATAACAATTATCATTCAGCAATCCAGATGGCACCTTATGAGGCCTTATATAGGCGGAAATGCAGGTCCCCCATTGGTTGGTTCGAGGTAGGAGAATCAGAGTTAATTGGACCAGATATAATCCATCAGTCAGAAGAAAGTAAAACTTATCAGAGAACACCACCTGACAGCGCATAGCCGTCAGAAATCTTACGCTGATGTACGACGTAGAGACCTGGAGTTCGACGTAGGTGACTAGGTATTTTTGAAAGTTTCTCCAATGAAGGGCGTAATGAGATTTGATAAGAAAGGAAATATTAGCTCGAGATTTATAGGACCATATCGAATCCTTCGAAGAATAGGCCAGGTGGCATATGAGCTAGAACTGCCTCCAGAGTTGGAATCTGTTCACCCGGTCTTTCATGTGTCGATGTTACGAAAGTGCATAAGAGATCCGTCCCGAATTGTGCCAGTTGAGGACATCCAGGTTACTGAGGAATTAGCCTACAAAGAGGTTCCATTAGCCATATTAGATCGTCAGGTTCGTCGGTTGAGAACTAAAGATGTCGCTTCTGTTAAAGTATTATGGAGAAACAGGAATAGAGAAGAGATGGCCTAGGAAGCTGAGGATGATATGAGATCCAGATATCCTCATTTGTTCCAGATTTAGTCCAGACTATGCAGTTAAGGTGAGTTATTGATTCGACTATTTTTTCATGATATGTGTTATATATTGCTCAATTGACTCCAGCCTTATTGTGAGATAGTTGTTATAGTGTTAGATGAAGTGTCTGTGTTGGACTTTTTTGCGTTTCAGGGTTTTCAGATAGTCCATGTTATCGAGAATACTCTGCCGAAATTTTTCCAGACTAACAGTTGGAGAGTTAAACTCTTGTAAGTGACAGTCGAGGATGAATGTTCCCGGGGGAGGGGGGGAAGGATGTTACACCCCATAAATTTCTAACATTTAGTTGGCCTATTCGTAAGTTAGTCAAGGGTTTTAGAGTACAAAGCATACGAAAAAAGGCCCAGGAAAAGGTTGAACGAGCGCGGAGTTAAGCTTGCAAGGAGAGAGCCGGACCAGCTGTCCGAAGGGGCAACGTGTTACGGACCCCTCCCTGGTGCATTGGGCTCCGTGACAAGGCCCAGAATTAGCGTGTTGGGGTCCATGCCACGGACCCCTTTTCCACCGCCCAAGTATATATATAAGGTCCCTTTAGTTGTTGAATCATTTTCCAAGTTTCATTTTCGGCCAGAAAAGAGGATATACGAAGAAATCAACAAATTTTCGTCCTTTTACGCTACGAAACACCGCCCGAATTCAAATTAACTTCGGGTATTAAAGTTTAAGCCTGCGGGGAGAATTACTACGGAGTTAGTTTCGTGAAATTCGCCCAGCAAATCGTAACCCCACCGAGTCAAAGTTGTCAGAATGACTTCAAACTAATTTTTGTACGATCACAGGCTTCAAGTAAGTATTTCTCCCTTCTGAACTCTCAAGAAAGTATACATTTTTGACCTTATTCCATTAAGTTGAAGTATAGTTAATATTTATATAAAAATTTATCATTTTTGTTGAATTTAGTACTGAAACTAATCTCATTCTCCCAGTAATACGATTACAGTTACAAAAAGTTGTTGCATATGGATTGAAACTTGCTAGCTAATCCAAAATGGGCGATCCAGATATGTTAAGGCAAATGTCTTCGGCAAGTTAGTTCTTTTAGTATTATAACTCAGTCTGAATCCCAGTAAGAAGATCAGAAGCATATCTATTATGGGTAGCTATTATTATTAACTGAGATCAGTATTCCATGTTTAGTTTGGGGATTGATTACGCCTGTATAGCCTTCCCCGACCAATCCCCGGGTTACTAGCTGTGTCGACGCCCACCAGGAGCAAGATGACGTCGCTCCAAGGAGCGGCATGCCGTCCGCAAAAGATGAAGATGGGGTCCAAGGTCCTCATATAGTCCATTCTATGGTAGTACTATTTTATGTCGATCAGCACTATATTACACCCCCTGTCAAGCCTGGTGCCCCGGGTGCAGATATTAGATATCAGGAGTCCATAGGACTCAGACACAGTTATAGTTCAGTGGACGAGCGGGCTCAGTTGCAAACCCAGGGGGCTAGTAGGACGGCTATAGTTGCTAGATGACTCAGTATGACCTTGTTAGGGGTATATAGACTGAACTGTACTTACCAGGGCTTACGGGGCCCCCAGATGGGTTATTCTGTGCTGGTTGTACCTTCCGGCTTATGGGGGCCAGGTAACGTTCTTGTTTGCATTAGTTACTAATAGATTAGGCAGTAAGAACTACAGCTAATCAGGTGGTACTCCTATCCCTTCTTTTCAGTTATTTTCAGTTTCATTTCAGTTCATTCAGTTATTTACAGTTACTGCCTTACATATTTAGTACATATTGTACTGACGCCCTTCTTGGGTCGCTGCATTACTTGCCTACAGGTGCGGATAGACGCGGACCAGGACCTTCCTAGTTAGCAGTGCAGTCGGCTCCCTTCCTCTGGAGCTTATAGTGAGAAGGTTGACTCTCTTTTTGTGTGTACAGTTTATAGGTAGGTCGGGGCCCTGTCTCGACCAATATATAACTCCTAGAGGCTTGCAAATTATTTCTAATTCCCTGTGGTTAGTTATTATTGGTCGTGTGGGGCCCATATGTATTTTATCTTGCGTATTGACTGTGTGGGGCCCTGTTTAGCTGTTAGTTTGCGGCCTTATCGGCCATAGCTTAGTTTATGCTGGATTTACTTTACAGTCATAATAAGGCATCATGGTGGTCTTGTCGGCGAGAATAGGTTTCCCTATTATTATTTGTTTCAGCTATTTTCTTTTACATGTGGCTATAAGGCCTCGTGGGCCGGGGGCTGTGTTTACAGCCGGGATATAGCCCGTTGTTTGCTTGATTTGAGATTTAGTGTTAGTCATGCACCAGAGGGCGTAAGTTCAGTCAAGCCAGTTCAGACCCTAGTAGGGCACCAGGTGCCAGTCATGCCTCACAAAGTGGGGCGTGACAATTGTTGTCTTCTTCAAATCCGCAACATTAAAAAGAAAAGGTAAATCGTTGTCTTCTTCAATTAGCAACATGAAAATGAATTTTAGATGTAGAGATAAAGTTGTTGATGAACAAGACTTGAATTATAAATTTTTTTATATAAGTGAAAGAATTCATGAACCAAAAAGGATTTGAAAGTGTGAGAATCTTAGGAAAAGTTGATACAAATTAAATATATTTACAGTTTATGTGATTTTCTAAAAACGTTGAATCAGGACTATTGACTTACATGATCCATGTGTATTACAATACATGCAGGAACTTATTGTGATTACATAATATCCTAATGCATATTTAGTTTTGTGTTATTTTTTAAATGCAATTTAACCCATTCCGATTTATTATGATACAAATTTTAAAGTTATATGTTTATATTAATAACATTATAATTGTATATGTTGGTCATAATATTGAACATTTATAAGCCACTGCTCAAAATGGTGTATTTGGTTACATTTCATAAATTTCATTTATGCATATAATCGAGAAGTAGTAATATTTTCAAAGACTCGAGGGCGAGTCCTAATATATTTTGGCATATTCTGTTATTTATTGAGGATAAAATAGTGGATTCAAGTCCCATCGTACTAAGAGGATAAGACATTGGGTCAAAGTTCTGATGCACCATGTCGACAAGATGTTGGGTTCAAATCTCATTGAATTTCGGCCTAACACGCCTTCTTATGGGTAAGACGTTGGGTTCAAGTCCTAGCATGATATATTGATAATATAATGATAATACATGGTACAATGATGATTAAGGCAAAATAATTTATTTCTGATGAAAAATCATGAAAGCTCATCCATTTGTTTTGCTCCATTCATTGAAGTGAATGTGGTAGCAGTGAAGAATGTGTCTGAAAGAAGATAAGTGGTTGAATAAACGTGGACGTTGCAAGGAACAAAATAATAGTCATCATTGTGGTAATTATAAAGAAAGAACATTATGGATTCTTGAAATAGTCCTTCAAAGATTGCAGGTAATTTTTATCATCAATTTGGTATAAAAGGTGTTGGGCATGCGATGATCGTGCGATCTAATTTGATAAGTTTTATAAATACTCCATCAAAATAAAAAGAATACAAAGTGGTGGTACGCTTGGCCTTTCAAAGTGATGTTGAGGCGGATCATATAAATATGATAAATGTCAAGGCATGACAACGAACTTATAATTTATGGAGCACATACAAATAATTATAGTCAATTCCTTAAGGAGAATGTCTGGCATCTTTGCCTCTTCTTGTTTAGGGTCCTCTAACGCAAAACGGTTCGGGCTGACTAGGTCCAGTTGGGTCATTTCACTGGCACAACTAGTATCCATCCCCCCTTGATTTGTGATAAACATCGTGAATGCTCAACCATTCTTGACGATAAATGTGTCAAGATGTGATAAAAATTATGGATGATAATGTGCTCATATATGATTGGATGGATACCACAACTCACCTCTACGGGAGGTTTGAGAGAAAAAAAATTTGCGCAAAGATCACTGGTCATGTACTTTTAGTATATCATACATATTATAGCATGTTTTGCTATGAACTACCAATGGGTAAAAATAAAAAATAATTCTTGCCTGATTTGGACCATGACAATAATAATATATTTTCTCCCTAAAAGGAGATGTTCACCATACAAATAGTATTATGGAATATGTTGTAGTACATAATTATTTGAGAGTTTTGGAAGAGCTAATGCGTTACTACCTGAAGGAATGAAATTATTTTATAATATTGGAGTTGAAGTAAGTTTCAAAGGCATTGGTTAAAATTATATTATATTGAGACTATAAATTATATAAGATTTAATATCTTTATATTAGTACAATCAAAGAGGGTTATAAATATTTATATGGAAGGTTATCCGCCTTTTTCTCATTTTTATAGTATACAAATATGGGCATAGTGATGGATGCGAATGTAAACTAGAAGTTTACTGAAATAAAGATTAGTTGGCATGACCAGTTCGTCATCCTGGTTCAAATATGATGCAAAAAATAATTGAGAATTCACATAATTATATGTTGAAGAAATAAAAGACTCCTTATGAGTTCTTTTGTGTTGTTTGTTCTCATGAGAAAAATGATCATTATACCAACTAAGGTTAGGATTGTATCCCCTAAATTTTTAAAACAAATGAAAAGGTGAACATGAGCCCGTTTACCTGCCATGTGGACCGATTGTAATAGATGCATCTATGACATGATCACATGTGCTTTGATATCGACTTACAATTTGGTTTTGCGAGGTTTTTTACTCGAATTGTTAAATTAAGAACATTGTTTCAGATTATAAAATTATGTTGATGATACTAGTTTATATCCAAGTTGGTTTAGTAGAAATTGTATGCCTTCAATTATAGATAAATAATTGGTTATATGAAAACAAAACTCCCAAATAAAATTTCATATGAGATGTGTTTATTTAACATGTAGCAACACTAGTACACATTAAGCCAACAACATTCCCCTATCACAAATAGTTCAGGATCAGGAACCAAATAATTCTCATCTAAAAATTTAAAATGTGCGGTATATGATTCAATTTCTCCACGTATAAAGATGGGTCCCCAAATGAAATTAAGGGTAAATATTAGTTTTTCTAACATTAGGGGGAGAAGTAATTGGCAGCTGAAAATTATGTGTGGGATGAATTATCTAGATCCTCGAAAAAAATGTGAACTTGAAGTTCAAGAGATAATTCATTTGTAAAATGTTGCAAACTAATTTTCAGATATATTTGCTAACCTTATGTCACAATTTAGCTGCAAATGCTCCAATGAAAGGTTCTTGAAGGATAGGGTCTAGGACACACTTGATGCATGATAGACTAATTGGTTCCAAATATAAAACTCCTTGAGTAAGGAGAGGAGCAAATGTTCAAGATGGTCATAATGATGAGGCAAGTGCTTTAAGAAAACACCGTAATATAATACTTTATAAAATCTTGACAAAGATTCAAGTACCTGAAAATGATGAAAACTGAAGAAATCTCAATAAGTTATGTCGCATTAGAACCGATATCAAATGACCATCGACGATATTTTAGATATAATGTAGCACTCAATATTATAAATGATGATGAGGATCTTGAATTCAAATCTGTCAAAGAGTGTGGACAGATAAATAATTGGCCAAATAAAATACGCAATTCAAGTATTGGGTCCACTTGAAAAAGTGAAAATTTGGACTTGTAGTCCAAAGACCTCAAGGTATAATGTCAGTGGGGTATAAATAAATTCTTATGCGAAAGTTGAAATAAAATATAAAATCATAAGATATAAAGTGTGGTTTATGCCTGAGGGCATAAAGATTTTTCGCAAAAGTCCTGACATTGTCATATGGAGAGGTCCTCTTGTGGTGGATGCAACTATTTTAAGGTTGTTATGAGTCTGGCAAATACATAAAGAAAAATTTGATATGAGTATAATGAAATTATTTTCATGTCTTGCTAGACAGTAAAGTTTGTATATAAATCCTTGAAGGATTTAATTTGTTTTGAAGCATAAAAAGATTTCTGGAAATTTATTAATTAAAGCTTCAACAAATTTTTATATGGATTAAAGTAATTCTATTGAGTACCCCAATGGTTATGAGATCAATTAACATGAAGAAAAAATTAATTTCGATCTCATGAAAATGGTTAGAAAGCATCATATCTCAATGCAATTAGGGCACTAGTGTATCTCGCCAATAATACCCGACAAGATATTTATTTTGCAATAAGTTTCTTGAAAAGATTCAATTCCTCCCCAATAAGAAGATATTAAAATGGCGTTAAGCATATATTCAGATATCTTCGAGGAACCATTGACATGGGACTATTTTACTCTAATGGATCCAAGTCAGAAATGATTGGTTATGCAGATATAGGATATTTGTCTGATCCACATAAAGCTCGATTTGAAACGAGCTATTTGTTTACATATGGAGGCACAACTATATCTTGACATTCAATAAAGCAAACAATAGCTGACACTTCTTCAAATGATGTAGAAATAATAGCCATACATGAAGTAAGTCGGGAGTGTATTCGGTTAAGGTTAATAACTCAACATATTCAGAAAATCTATGATTTTTCTTTGGAAAAAGATATTCCAACTACACTATATGAAGATAATGCTGCATGTATAACTCAGTTGAAGGGAAAATACATTAAAGGAGAAAGAACAAAACACGTTTCACCAAATTCTTTTTTGTTATTCATGATCTTAAAAAGAAAGGTGAAATAAATGTTCAACAATTCTCTTGGTTGATAATTTGGCGGATCTGTTCACTAGAACATTACCAATCACAACATTTGAAAAACTTGTATAAAATATTGAGATGCATCGTCTCCGAGAAATTAAATGAGGTTTACATCAGAGAGAGTATAGTACGCGCTGCACTCTTTTTTCCTTAGCCGAGGTTTTATGCCATTGAATTTTCTTAGAAAGATTTTTAACGAGGTAACAAATAATGCATAATACAAGATATGTGTATTCTTTTTTCCTTCACTAAGATTTTTTCCTACATGATTTTTTTCTAGTAAGGTTGAAACGGGGCATATTATCTATGAACATCCAAGGGGGAGTGTTATGAATACAATAAATTGTGGCTTTTCATTTAATATGAATAGAATGAATTGTGGCTGTTCATTTAATATTATACATCACATACATGAATCACTTATATTCATATGTATCTATTTGATATGTAACTTCATTCTTTGTCTTTGAGGATGTATATTTGTAACTATAAATCAAGTAATTTTAGCTCATAAAAAGAATATAGTTGAAGAGTCTTGAAAACACTTGAATACCTGAAGACATTTGGGAAACACTTAGAATGAATAAAAAAACTATGTCTTCTCTCTACACTCTCCTTTTTGTTTTCCTCTCTTTATTTGTTCTTACTCTTTATATTTCTTGACTACAATATGTTCTAATATTCTTCTTCTTCTTAGTTTTATAACAACATTATGTTTTTTAAAAAATTTCATTGTTTTCTTTCATTCAGATGTGATATTCATCTAAGATGTCATGTACACCTCATTTTTAGAAGTTTGTCTGTTCTGCTTGACCTATTCTCATCGGTCTGTCCTTCACTAAGGGTACTACAACAACCCTAAAAATGAAGAAACTTCACATTGAAATGTCTTCCTCTTAAATGAGTTTTATATAAGGTGTGTTCGGTGGAGAAAAATATTTTTCTATTTTCTTATGTTTAATTGGCCAAAATTAGAAAATATTTTCTTTAAGAAAACAAGCTTCTTTGAAATAAGAAAAATGACTTTCCTAATAAAAATAGGAAAGCAAATCGCGTTGTCTCTCTTTGCACGCCATAGCTATGCCCAGCTCCGCCACCCTCAACGCACCACGACGCCCACCCGCCGCCCTCGCTGAACTCTGCCACCCACCGCTACACCTCACCCCGCCCACCCCAATCCCCACCCGCTCACCCCCCAGCTATCCACCTGATGACTCCTCTTACCCCCTCGACCTCCCCCTCACGGCCACTTCCCACCCAATCACTCTACCTCAACATCCGCGTAGTCATTTTTAGATATATATATAAATGATTTTAAGATAATATTTTCTTGCTATCAGCGTAAAAAATAAGTTAATAAATAATTTAATTATTTTTAAAAAATTATTTTAATTTTATCTCAAAATTTCAAATACAAATCTAAATTAATTGGATCAATAATTTTGAGATACTATATAGTGAAAATGAAAAAAGATTCTTGGAGGGCGTGATGAATTAATAGAAAGCCCATGTCGTCCCTTCCAACTTTCTCAAGAGTTTGAAAACAAGTAGTTTAGGTACTTGGTCTGCTATTTACACACATAAATATATGTGGAAGTTTATCCATCACTTACAAAAGAGATCACTCATAAGCTCTAGCTAAACAATGGGATTACAGTACACCCAAAAGGAAGGAAAGGACATATCCACTAATAATTATTAAGTGTGAATATGAGAGTAAAAAGGTCACTTGTAGACTGGTTTTCTATTTTACTACTCATCTTTATTTATTTTATTTATTTTAAAAAAAACGACGGACTGGATCGATTTTTCAAAAAAAAACAAAAATCTCAAAAGTCACAAGTTATGTTTTAAAATATTTTAAATTAATTTTTAAATATTAAATTTTTTATTTTTTTAAATTATCAAATTATTGATTTATTATTTTAAACTCAAAATTTCCTTTTTATTTAAAAAATATATCAAATTAAAATATGGCAAGTAAAATAGACGAGAGGGGGGAGCGCTCTCTCTTCCGTATACGTCGAATAAAAAGTCAGTTCTCCTCCTTGTCTTTTCTTTTCTTTTTTTAAAATTTGTTTTTTTCAAAAAACTGCCAATTAACTGAAAAGAAAAAAGAAGACAGAGGAAGCACGCCACAGTTTAAATGGTACTCTCTCCGTCCATTTCTTATTCAATTTTGATTAGGTATATTTTGAATAAATGATATTTATTGTTTAGTTAATAATTCTTAATTATGCTTTTTTTTTTTAAAAGTTATTTAATTTTATTTATATCAATAAAGTCATTTAATTTAAAAATTTTCTCTTATAAAATTTTTATATTAAATTATTATTAAAATTTTATCAAATATAAAAAATTTATCATGACAAAATAAATAATTTTCTTATGTCATATAAGTATGACTCTATGAATTTGTAGAGATGACAAATAAAATTAAAAGCTTCTGCATTTTGAAATTTGTACTATAAGTAGTACCTATAAGTAGTACTCTTAACATTTTTATACTTGGACATTTAAAGATGTGAATTGTATTTTTGTAATTAAGAAAAATTATATATTGATTGTAGTTTTTTAGTTTAAAACTTGGGGTGCCTAATTATAAAGGTTTACGGCGTTTGATTCTAAATAATCTTTTTTTAATTATTATTTTAAAATTCAATTAGCAATTCTGAGAGTTCTTAGAAGATAGTTTGATGGATAATATTTTTGGGGGAGGAATTTAACATTGGATTTTTATATAATTAAAAAATAATTAATTTTCTATTTAATTTTTATATATTATAATTAAAGAATAGTTAATTTTATCGGTTCGGGCGAGC
>JACEIK010006737.1:0-31005 GCA_018107945.1 Datura stramonium | reverse complement strand
GTGTGATTTAGATCTATACCTATTTTTTCCTACTTAAAACTTTATGTTATATTTACGAATTCTCGGGAACATCAATGGATACTGTTCCTTTGAACATTCCTTATAGTAAGCAGAAAGTAAATAAGCAGGTAAGTAAATAATGGGCATAAGATTTATACGTGAAAAATCATCCAGGCTCGAATGGATATAAAAACCTCGACCTATTTCCTAATAGAATTTCACTTCAACTTCACTAAAATAGCACCGAGCCAATTTATGGATTACTCACACAATTCAAAGGACCTACCTCTAAGCCCTTACAAAGTTCCTAACTTGTTGCTATTCCTACAAACTATCCTTAGTTTGAGAAACAAAGACAACACACTAAAAACACTATTTCCAACCTTAATAGATGACTTCAAACAAGAAAAAGATTACAACCTTAATCTATTACATTCATTAGAGTTGACACTTGAGAGAATCTATAATAGCATTCTGGAACAAACTAGGGAACAGACGCATACAGTAAACTCTCCTTCGTATATCAGAGTTGTTTTCTTTATGATCGGAGCTTGTGGGTACTGAAAATACTTCTTGAATCAATGCTTTTTCCCAGCGTGCGTGCTTTCTTTTTATATAATTCTTCATCCGCTCCTTTTGCTTAGAGTCCCACATGACTAAGGAGAACTACAAGATATCACTGAATATATCTTTTCTTATCAATAAATATTTATTACCTCATCAATAAATATTTTTTTCCTTGTTCAGTTGGGATCTTGTAGTTTTCTTATACACTTCAACTTTATTTCCTGCAACTTATAAGATATCAACGAATATTTTTCTTCTCAATAAATATTTGTTATCTCATCAACAAATATTTCTTTTCTTTTTCAGTTGAGATCTTGTAGTTTCTTTGTTGACTTCAACTTATTTTTTTATTTTCTCACAACTTATAGCACAATAAAATACTTCTAGAATAATTAATAATAACAATGAATATCCCTCGCCAAGAATTCTTTAAATGCTAATTTCCTATTATTATTCTCCTTCACTTATGACAAACATATTTTATTTGTCATCATTAAAATCTCACTCAAATTCTCCCTTTTTGATGATGCCAAATAAAGTATGTTACACCCCAAGAAAAATTTTTCCGTAAAAATGACAATAATATGCGCGTATTCGGTACTTGTTGTGTGTACATATGTGTGTCCTTGAGGAATGGGAAGATATATGGAGAGCATTATGTAAAATTATCAAGGGGATGTGAGTGAAGGACGTCTTGACGAACGAATCGACAAGGTCGGGCGAGGCTAGGCCGCAAGGGCCTGCGAGATGCAGCAGTCCTGTTGCGCAAGGGCCTGCATGCCACGACAGTCCTGTAGCGCAAGGAGCTGCGCGACTGTAACACCCCAAAATTTTCCTAGACCAAACTCAGACTTTGCACGGAAAACCAGAAAGAATTAGAAAAATCTTATCAGGATGACTCAGTCAATGAGTCGTTGTCAGAACTAACGGACCGTTGTATGAGTCATTGTTTAATCTGCAAGATTTTCATTCAGGAACCAATGAGTCATGCAATGAACCTTTATGAGGAGTAATGAGTCATTCTCTCAATTTGTTGTTGCTCAGTATAAAAACCCGTCAGACCTTTCCCAGAACCAACAAGTGTGACTAACGACTCGTGGTTCATACCAACGAGTCATTGGTGCCACCCGCTGCCTAGACCAGAAACCCTTCTTGATCAAGTCAGTGTTGACCATGAGCAAACACAAAGACCTGTTGGTTCTACCAATGAGTCGTTGCGTCGTCCGTTAGCAAGAGGACCAAGCTTTGTCTAAAACTCTGTCCGTGACCACGAGAGGAACCAACGACCCATTTGTCCATCCAATAAGTCATAGTTCCCTTCCTTGGCCCATTTTCAATAAGCATAGAGTTCAGGCCCAGGACCAACGACTGGTCCCATAGAGTCATGGTGTCAAACAACAACTCGTTGTGTAACCCATTGGATCCCGATGGCAATTCTTCCAGATTTTTTTTTCAGGGGTACTTTTGTAACTTTCCACCTTTTAACCCCTAAATTATGTCATTTTGGGCACGTTTATGAGAGAATTGAAGGAGTTGATTGATGTATTCCTCTCATTCTTTCTCTCAACTCTCAAACTCAGTGCGAAGAAGCTCCAGACAGGCATCTAAGAGCTAAACTAGGGCTTCCATCTTTCTTCAAGACTTCTCCAGATTTCTTCTAAGGATTTTTCTCCAGGTATGTGGGAATTCAACAAGGGAATTTCCCTTCCCTTGTTCCCCAAAACCCTTTTGTAATTTCTTATCAGTCTTAGCCATGAATATCAGAAATAGCGTTAGCTTAAGTCAGATTATGAATATTCTTGTGGATTGAAATTCTTGTGAATTCTTGAAATGTTTTCACTATTTATCAAGCATGTTGTTACTCTCTTCATGAAATATTATTTTATCCCTAGTTCTATGAAATGCAGCAAATTTGGGTCTAGCATAATTGATTAGATACGATTGTTTCTTGACTCTATTAGTTCCTAAATTCACATGTTATTACAATCATGTGAGTTCATGGTCCGTTTGCATGTTGGTCCAGTCTTAGTCAAAAACCAGTATTTTTAGTATGTTTTAGTAAGTCAGCAGATCAGTTTGACAATAGTCAGATCTTGAGGAGTTTAGTTCAGTAATATTCCCTAGTTTCAGTTATCAGTTAGTCCCCTAGACGGTTAAGACGCTTCCAGATAAGCAACTATGATCAGTATTAGAACAAAAAATATCAGTTATCAGTTAGTTGTTTAGACGGTTATGACGCTTCTAGATAAGCACCTCTGACCAGTCTTAGAACAGCAGTTTTCAGTTATCCGGTCCTACAGACTCTCAGGTTACTTCCAGATAAGTATTTTTGACTTAGTATAGGAACCCAGCTTTGAGTTATCAGCTTAGTAGTCAAGTTAGGACTATCCAGTGGGAGTAGTACTTAGCACCGAGTGCACCGGGGTTCTAGCACACCCAGGTTTCTAGAACTACATTTCCACCATAGGTTATTGGCCCAACGGGCCCTAGACTTGTGATCACCCAGCTCAGGCACTATACCTTGGCAAGGTACAATGGGCTTTCTCCGATGGGGTGTATAGATAGGACTCCACATCTAGCTTACGTGGTTATATGTCGATTATAAACTCTCCCCCTTTTCAGTATAGTTCAACTCAGTTACAGTTCAGTTCAACTCAGTTTCAGTTCAGTTCAGTTTAGTTTAGCTCAGTTCGGCCACTTAGTTCCAGGACATGTTTATGACCATCAGTCAGGGTCATTATTGACCACATCAGTTATAGCTCAGCTTTTATCAGTATTCAGTATAGTTGGTAATTTTATGTTATTTCAGTTCAGTTGCTTATTTTCCATGCTTATTATATATCTCACTTACTTAGTACATTTAAAATACTGACGCATACTTTCTATGTTGTATCGTATTATGATACAGGTGCAGGTTCTCAGTCTCAGCATCGTCAGTAGTTCCTCCCGACATTTCCAGCAGCAGTCCTATTGGTGAGTCCACATCTTCCAAGGACGATGCTTTCTTTTCAATTAGTTCATTACTTAGTCAGACTTTAGAGTTAGCTGGGGGCTTATCCCAGCAACTCATCAATTAATAGTTATCTTTCAGAAGCAGATGTTCAATATTCTTTATAGTTATGTTTACTATTTCCAAAATAATTTTATTTAGATAATTATTTTTTCACAGCTTCTGCTTATGTTTACTTAGTTTACCAGTGTAATGTTAGACCACGGGTTAGCTTGGGGTCACTTGTGGCACCAAGTACCGTGTACCGTCCAGGGTGCAGACTCGGGTCATGACAAACTTGGTATCAGAGCCCGGTTTAGAGTATCCTAGGATGTCTGAAAGTCTCATCAAGTAGAGTCCTTTTCATGAGTGTAAAGCGTGCCACACTTATGACTGGGAGGCTACAAGACGTTATTAGGAAAACTCCCTTCTGTTCATAATCTTATCGTGCATTGAAGTTGAATCTTAAAAATGTCCTCCTAACTCGTACTCTATTCGTTTCAGTGAAAATATTCCTCTAAAGTGAGGAAATGGAAGGAGGGCTGGCAATGCCAACCGACCTGCCCCACCAGCTCTAGAAGCCCCTCAGGATGATCAAGTGTCCTCTACAGAATTTCGAGCGCGATCCAACTGTTGGCGCAGACTGTGACCAATCAAGTGAACCAGCTGGTGGTTCTAGTGAATGCAAACAGTTTTGCAGGAGCTGCTAGGGTTCGGGACTTCACCCGAGTGAACCCTCCATCTTTTCATGGATCTAAGGTGGGAGAGGATTCGCAGGAGTTTGTAGATGAGGTGCGAAAGATCACCTGGATTATGGGTGTTAGTTACGTGGAGAGTGCTGATCTGGCTGCCTACCAGTTGAAAGGAGTGGCTCAGATTTGGTATAACTAGTGGAAGGAAGGGAGGCCTGCAGAAGTCGGATCGGTAGAGTGAGATGAGTTCGCTACAGCATTTCTAGACAGATTCTTTCCTTGAGAATTGAGGGAGGCTAAGGTCGCGGAATTCATCAATTTGAGACAGGTAATCGAACAGTGGAGGAATATGCGTTGGAGTTCACACGGTTGTCGAGGTATGCTCTAGAGATGGTTGTTTAGCTAAGGGATCGCATGCTCAAATTCTTCAATGGAGTGTTAGATTTGGTAATTAAGGAGTGAAGAACTGCAATGCTCATCAAGGACATTGACCTCTTGATGTGCCGTGATTTTTACAGCACTAGCGACGCTTAAACCTTGTGAATGTGCATGAATTTAGGTACATTTATGTGGATATTACGCGTTTTGGTAGTTTTCAGGTAAAACGGGTTGTGGGAGTTAAAACTGAGAAAAGAATAGTAAAAGGGGAAAAGTGCCTCAGACGAGCCTTACTACGGACCGTTGGTTCTTACCACGGGCCATCCCAGGCAGTCATTGCATCCAATTTAGAGAAGTGGTCAAGTAAAGTGCCAAGAAACGGCTGAAACCCACTGACTGTAGGAGCATATAATGAACCGTCTTGTTCGTTCATGGGTTGACTCAAAGAAGATGTCATAATGAGTCTCATTCAATAGATGGATCCTACAGACCCTATGAACTTATAACAGACCATCCTATTCGATTGTGGGAAGGATTAGAGATGAGTGATTAGAGAAGGCCTCATTTAAAGGACAGACAGAACGGGCCGTGTCATCAAAGGACGGGTCGTCCTGAGCACCCGTACTCTGAGGATCAGAGACCATGTTTAGGAGGCCAGGAATCAAGGGGCAGAACTAACGACTTGTAGAATCTCACAATGAGCCATTTTCTTAAGTCAGATGCCGAGAAAAAAAGATAAGTCTAAGGGGAACAACGACTGGACCAATGAACACTCCAACAGACAGTTGAAGCTTCTAACGGACCGTGGTACCTGCCATCACCAAAACAAAGTTGATTTAGGAAAGGATTTGCTTTATGTCTATAAATATTTTTTTAGGTTTATTTTACAGTTGATGCATTATTTACGACTTCTTACCATATTGCTCGTAGTTGTTAATTAAAATTAAGGTTCAAGAAATAAGTTTCATAATTTTGTTCTTGAATTTGGTGATTCAAACAACTTTGAAGTATTAATCTTAGATTCTTATTGATTTATTCAAGACGCATGGTTTCTTCTATGAAATTATTGTAAGTTGCAATTATGATTTCTTCTCTAATTTCTAATTGTAATCTTTCAAGCATGAGTAGCTAAACCCATAACTAGGGTTGTGGGAACCATGATAAATTAACACAAGAAAAAATACTTAGTGAATTTTGAACGGGGTTTATGCATGTATTATTTTCCCCTTCATTTTAATTGTTCTTAACGGTTGCAAACGTTAGAATTTGTCTTCTTCTTACTCAACGGATCAAGGGGAGTAATGAATGGGAAAAATGATTAACAATGGAGATTTGAGGCTATCAACCCTCATCTAATAGCTTGACCTTGTCCGGAAATAGATAATCTGATATCAAGAGTAAGGGTAAATCAAGTATACATCCGTATATGAATCAAGTTGCATCTTGATAATCATCTAAGTAGGGGATCAACCATTTAGGTGAAGTTAACTTACTGATATTGCATGTTAAACACCGAAATAAATCACTAGTATAAAACGCCTCGTGGTTATGAAGTTATGGGAACACAATCCTAGTCAACTCACTCTTTGAATTCAATCAATTTTAAATCAAGGATCTACTCATTACTCTCTACTTTTTTCTATTATTTCTTGCTACAATTTCTCCCCATAGGAAATAAGTAAGCCAATAGCAGTAGCTAAATACATTAAATAAGGTCCTCACTATACTCCTCATGGGATTCGACCCCAACCCTGGTTGGGTTCTATATTTGAACATCGACCACTTTGTATCTCATTATGAGATGTAATTTGGGAGAGATCAAATTTTGGTGCCGTTGCAGGGGAATATGACTTAGGCTTTTGTTAATTATGTTTGCTTTGTTGTAGGTCCTTATTTCCTTTTTATTTTCTTTGTTGTTTTTGCTTCTTTATAGGTATCAAGTTCTTGTATGCCTAGTACTAGGAGCTGAGGAAAATTTCTGATTCCAATTGATCACGAAGTTGAGCTAACACTGTGAAATTTAAGGAACATGGCCAAGAAACAGTGGAAGAAGCAACAACCAAAATGTTGGCTGAGGAACAAGCTCGAGCAAGAGATAGAGAGGCAGCAAGGCTTTCTGAAGAGAAACACCAAGCTGCTGAAGCTGAGCGAGCTAGAAGGAACAGAGGTCCAGACCAGCAGAGGCACCGGTACTTTGATGATGACGATGATGCTGATATTGATGAGGATGAAGCGACTGAGCTATTGTCCCTCCCCATTTGCCTGCTGGGGAAGAGTTTGATATTACTAGTGCGATGATCCAATTGCTCAACATAAAGGGGATATTTGCAGGCCATGCTACCGATGATGCACATACTCACTTGACAAATTTTGTGAGTATTTGCAAAGCATACAAAGAACCGGGGGTGAGTCACGATGCGATAAGACTGAGGTTATTTCCCTTTTCTCTAGGGAGTAAGACAACATTGTGGTTGGCTGAATTGCCAAATGATTCTATCACTACTTGGAGGGAGCTTAAAAGAGCTTTTCTTGAGAGATTCTTTCCACCTTCCAGAGCATTGCAGCTAAAAGATGAAATTTATAACTTTAGGTAGTTGAATTCTGAAGCACTTCATGAGACATGGTTACGGTTCAACAAGAAGCTGAAAAAGATGCCCAACCACAAGATCCCAGATGATACACTTTTGGAAATATTTTATAGGTATCTAAATGCTAATACAAAGGCAGTGGAAGATACTATTCTGGTGGGACATTCACGAGTCATACATATGCTGAGGCTGCTGAGTTCCTTGATAGAATCACCAAAACCAACCGCACATGGCACACAAGAGAATCAGAAGTCCCAGCTGGTACTTATGCGGTAGGTATGTATGCAGAGAAGAGAAGAGAGAATGAAGAGCGAGATCATGATATTGGTGAGATCAAAACCACAACGGGCCTTCTTTCTAAACAAATTATGGGAGCCGGGACATAAAAGGTCAATGCAGTTAGTTCCCAAGGCAAGGCCTCGAGAAATGATGGAGGTGAGTCAGAGTCTGAGGAGGAAGCCAATTTTTTGAATGATCAAAAGGCGGGTTTATGGACCAACACACAGGGGTCTAATCAAGACTCTTGGCATCAAGGTCAGGGGAATCAAGGTCGGAACTATTACAGAGACAATAACTACAACCGGGGCCAATACAGGGACAGGAGTAGATGTAGAGACAATGGCGAGGGGAAAAAGCATGAGGAGTACAAAAATGATAAAAGCAGTCTCTATGTTCCTCCAAGATACTGTGAACCAGAGTCTAGCGATTCAAGGGTGGAAGATATGTTGTCGAAAGTACTCAAGCAGATGGGGGCGACAGATGGCCATTTTAAGGAACTCCGCACTGATATTTTTGGTATAAACCAAAAGGTGGAATCACACACCATTGCCATTAAGAAGATTTAGCAGCAACTTGATCATATGTCTATTGCTATGAACCAGAGGAAAAAGGGCATGCTTCCCATCAATACAACTCAAAATCTGAAAAATGACAGACATTGCATGGCTGTTGCTACTAGGAGTGGGAAGAAAACAGTTGATCCTCCTATGCCGGTTGTGACTGGTGAGATAGTCGAGACCGTAGTGATTGATGATGATAGGGTGGCGGACTCTGAGGTACATGTTTTTATTGATGATGCAGTTGAGAAGATAGCGCCTAGTAATGCAGAGGAGCATGGGTCTGAAAAAGGGAAAGAGAAGGAGGTAACTCAAAATATAATTCCCATTCCTAGACCTCCTCCCCCTTTCCCGCAGAGGATGAAGAAGAAGGTCGAAGATAGGAACTATCATAAATTTATTTCAATGCTAAAACAATTATCTGTGAACATCCCATTAGTCGAGGCACTTGAGCAGATGCCTGGCTATGATAAATTTATGAAGGACGTTGTCACTAGAAAGAGGATCGTGAGCTTTGAACCTGCTAATAATTTGCACCACTGTAGTGCAATAGCATCTCTGGTCTCTTGTGCAAAAGAAGGAAGACCCTGGATCTTTCACCATACCGTGAACTATTGGAGCCTTTAACTTTGCTAAGGCGTTATGTGATCTAGGTTCTAGTATAAATCTGATGCTATTGGCAGTGTTTATACAGTTGGGCTTGGGATCCCCCAAACCGACTACAATGTGGCTATTGATGGCAGATTGCACAGTGAAAAATCCGGTAGGGATTCTTTATGATGTTATTGTAAAGATGGAGTCCTTTATATTTCTGTATGACTTTGTTATTCTAGACTATGAGGTTTATTTAGAGGTCCGTATTATCTTGGGGCGAGCATTCCTCACCACCAGGCGTGCTTTTGTAGACATGGAGACCAGACAACTGAAATTTCGGTTGAACAATGAAGAGGTGACATTTAATGTGTGCCGTTCCATGAAATAGTCAAACAACATGCGGGTGGTCTCATTAATTGATGTTGTAGAGGCAAAGCTTCCAATCATGCTTCTTGATGAGAGGTTGAGAATTGAGGACTTAGCAGCAGTTTTGATGAATGTTGATGCTGAAGAGATCAATGGGGGAGATGAGATTGTTAATGCACTTGCAGGTATCGAGTCGTACACTTATGCTCTGAAGAAGATTGATCTTAATCTGAAAAATCGTGTGACCCCACCGGCCAAACCATCTATTGAGGAACCTCTAGTATTGGAGTTGAAGGCACTCCCATCTTACTTACGATATGTATTTCTGGGGACCGAAAACACATTACTAGTCATAGTTGCAGCTGACTTGGTGGAATGGCAAGTGGAGGCTTTGGTCTTCATTCTAAAGAGGTATAAAAAGGCCATTGGGTGGACCATAGCGGATATTATTAGGATCCCATACAATATTTGCACACATAAAATCCAACTTGAGCCAGATTGTAATTCGAGCATTAAGCATCAGCATAGGTTGAATCCGCCTATGCAAGAGGTGGTCAAGAAGGAAATTATAAAGTGGTTGGATGTAGGTGTGGTTTACCCTATTGCTAACAGCAAATGGGTGAGCCCAGTTCAGTGCGTACCAAAGAAGGGAGGAACCACTGTGGTATGGAATGCTAACAATGAGCTCATTCCACTTAGACCAATCATAGGTTGGAGAATATGCATGGACTATCGGAAGCTGAACCATTGGACGCAGAAAGATCATTTTCTGATACCATCCATGGATAAGATGCTAGACCGACTTGCAGGAAGAGGGTGGCACTTCTTTCTTGATGGTTATTCGGGGTACAATCAGATCTCTATATCCCTCGAAGACTAAGATAAAACCACTTTCACCTGCCACTATGGGACATTTTCTTTCAAGAGGATGCCATTCGGGTTATGTAATGCGCTTGCCACTTTTCAGTGTTGCATGATGTCCATATTCTCTGACATAGTGGAGGACACTATTGAAGTCTTTATGGATGATTTTCGATGGTGGGTGACTCATTTGATGATTGTTTGGCTCACTTGAGCAAGGTCTGTAGCGATGCGAAGAGACCAACTTGGTGCTTAATTGGTAAAACTACCATTTCATGGTTAAAGAGGGTATAGTGCTCGGCCACAGGATTTCTAGTAAGGGCATTGAGGTAGACAGAGCAAAGATTGATGTAATCTCTAGTCTGCCACCTCTAATTTTGGTAAAGTCTGTCTGAAGTTTTTTGGGTCATGCAGGATTTTATCGGAGATTCATCAAGGATTTCTCAAAGATTGCATATCCCTTGTGAAAGCTACTTTAGAAAGAGGTCAAGTTGTGTTTGATGATGCGTGTTTGAAGGCTTTTGAACGCCTGAAGGATAGATTGACTACTTCCCCGATCATAGTGGCACCTGACTGGTCCTTACGATTTGAGGTTATGTACGATGCTAGAAGAGTGGCCCTGGGAGATGTTTTGGGCCAAAGGCGTGAAAAGATTTTTCATCCAATTTATTATGCTATCAAGGCACTTAATGCAGCTTAGAATAATTACACTGTTACAGAACAAGAGCTGTTGGCTGTGGTATTTAAGTTCGAGAAGTTTCGGGCTTACTTTCTTGGAACTAAAGTGATAGTTCATACAGACCATGCAACTCTACAATATTTGATGGAAAAGAAGGATGCCAAGCCACATTTGATTTGATGGGTTCTGTTGCTGCAAAAGTTCGAGTTTGAGGTTAAGGACCGGAAGGGGATAAAAAATTAGGTGGATCACTTGTCCAGATTAGAGGCAGATGCAGAACTTCGAGATGAGCTTGATATTGATGACACATTCCCCGACGATCAGGTTTTGGCTGCTTCCCAGGATATCATCCCATGGTTTGCGGACTTCGCTAATTATCTGGTGAATAATGTGTTATCAGGAGATTTATCTTTTAATCAGTAAAAGAAATTCATGTCTGATGTGCATAAGTTTTTCTGGGATGATCCTTACTTATTCCGCATATGTGCTGATTGGGTAATTCGAAGATGTGTGCCCGAGGATGAAATGTTGAGAATATTGGAGGCTTGTCCCTCATCCCCTGTTGGGGGTCATCATAGCAGGATTCACACAGCCCACAAAATTCTACAATATGGGTACTATTGGCCAACCATTCACCAAGATTCACATGATTTTACAGAGGCATGTTATGCATGCCAAAGGCAAAGAGGCATATCAAGTAGGCATGAGCTCCCTCTTACTCCCATTCTTATCATTGAGCTGTTTGAAGTTTGGGGAATTGACTTCGTGGGCCCGTTTGTGAGCTCAAATGAGATGAAGTACATACTTATAGCTGTGGACTATGTTTCTAAGTGGGTGGAGGCAATTGCACTTCCAACAATGAAGGTAAGAGTGTCACAACATTCTTGAAGCGGAATATTTTTGCCAGATTCGAGACTCGTAGAGCCATCATTAGNTCTCACTTCTACAACCGGTTGTTTCGGATTTTGCTTGAGAAATATGGGGTGAAACACAGGGTGGCAACACCTTATCATCCACAATCTAGTGGGCAAGTTGAAGTCTCCAACTGGGAGATAAAGACCATCTTAACAAAGACTGTAAATACTAACACTGGTCTAGGAAGCTGGATGATGCATTATGGGCTTATCAGACCACATTCAAGACTCCTATATGTATGTATATTTATCATATTGTGTATGGGAAAACATGTCATCTTTCGGTCAGACTTGAGCACAAAGCTATGTGGGCGCTTAAGAAGCTGAATCTGAATTGGAGTGATGCTGCGAACTTGAGGATTCATCAGTTGAATGAGCTAGATGAGTTTTGTTTGAAAGCCTATGAAAGTTCAGAAATTTACAAAATGAGGATGAAGATACAGCATGAACCAAAGATTGAGCAAAGAGAGTTTAGCCCTGGAGATATGGTGATGCTATTTAATTCTAGGCTTCGCTTGTTTCCTGGCAAGTTGAAGTCCAAATGGTTGGGACCATTTTGAGTGGTCCAAGTATTCTCCTATGAGACAATTGAGTTGGAAAATTATGAAGGCAAAAGGTTCAAGGTGAATGGGCAACAGGTGAAAGTATATCTGGGGAAGAGTGAAGAAATCAAACTGGCGGACCTTTGGGCTCTGGGTGAAGTATGAGTAACCCGGGGACTTGAGTCATGCCACGACATTAAATCAGGCGCTTCATGGGAGGCAACCCATTGAGGCATCTTGTTGGAGTCTGAGTAATCAAGATACCCGCGTCGTGCCGCGACGTTAAATTAGGCATTTCTTGGGAGGCAACCCAAGTTGTAATTATATTATAAATATAGTGTTCACAGGTGCTGAAATGTGCAGGTTTAGGGCAAAAGGAAACTCGGATGATTCAGTTCAAACCTAAAATCACGAGCCTCAGAATGAGCCATTATAACTTGGTACGGCTCATGGTTTTAATTCATTGTTGCTACCCTGAGTACCCACTTTCAGAAGTGATCCAACGGGCACTCAGAACAGGCCGTACTTATTTGAGATGAATCATGGGATCGTTTGTGCTAATCACTTCCTGCAGACTTGAAATTGATGGAATGAACCTATGAATGCACATCACGGGTCGTTGTGAGAACAAATGACCCATCTATGTGCCCGTAGGTTCCACAGGCAAGTTTTCTAAACTCCACTAATGGGAAGAAGGTACGGGTCGTTGGTAGTTTACACGACCCGTTGGACGAGTCGTGGTTAAAAATATAAAAAAAATTCCCAACCCGACTTGCCCATACCACACTTACTTAAAACCCCACACACCTGACTTCACACACTTAACATTCAAAATCAATACAAGATATCAACCTTCACTCCCTTCAGTTAAAGCAACTCAATCACACCACTGCTCCTACAAGTATGGGATTGATTCACCGATTCTTCACCATTGATCAGTGTTTCATCTTTCCCTGCTAAAGTGAGTATATTTGGTGTAAAATAAACCTTGTTTATTCCTCTCATCATCGTACCCTTCCCGATTAAATTGCATAGTGCTTGTTTCAGGAAATTGCATATTGGGGAATTAGGCATTGGGATTCATATTATTTTTCCTCATGTTTACCCTAACAATGAAAGTTAACGACTAGGACCTAATCTAATGGGTGCTATGAAATTATGATGGGGGTAAAGACTGAGTAATCCCCAAACATTTGCTTCAATGCCTGAAATAACACCTCGGTTTTACCAAAGCTTGAATGGAATAGATGCGGGTGAGGAAAGCTGCGCGACTAAATCAATGGCCCATTGTACCCCACAACGGCTCGTTGATCGGGTCATTGGGACTGCTCAGGGATCACATAAACTGGTCTCACAAAGACAAATTCAACGAACCATTGGTTCACATAACGGATTGTTGAACTAGTCATTGTGCGAAGTTCTGAAACCTAAAGCCATGTACTCCCCTAGAACGGACCACTCAGATGGACCGTTGGATCTTACAACGGACCGTTGTATTGGCTCATGGGTAGAGACTGACTTGACAACTTTCAAAGAGTGATTCAACGATCGTAGAAATGGGTCGTCATTTCGTATAATGACCAATATTGACGGTCGTCTGTTATGACAGAGCAACAATATTAATATATAACTTAT
This sequence comes from Datura stramonium, assembly GCA_018107945.1. Classification (NCBI taxonomy): domain Eukaryota; kingdom Viridiplantae; phylum Streptophyta; class Magnoliopsida; order Solanales; family Solanaceae; genus Datura; species Datura stramonium. Next base: position 17,364 of record JACEIK010006737.1, on the reverse strand, counting down.
CTTGCTTTTGTGAAGCTAACGATTTGTCTCACAGGTACAATGACGTCAACAGGAAACAAGAAGCAATAGAAAGCTGCCGCATGGAAGGAAATTGCTAAAAAGCGGAAACTTCGGGATGAGTCAAAATCGAACCACTCTAGTGGTTCAGAGGTGCACTATAACATTGAAACCTCCGAAGAGTCTCCAGTGATTACCACTAGGGCGAAATCCAAAGCCCAGGAAGCTGTAGCGGCTACTTCTCCACTTTCCCAATATGAAGAGTGAAGAGAAGAGGCCGAGTCTAATGGTGAAGACCCTCATGTGGATGATGCATAGGAGGGAAATGATGATGCTGAGGAATCAAGTGATGATGATACTGAGGCAGAGGAGTACAGTGACAAGGAGAGTGCTACTGAAAAGTATGGCAAGCAGGTGGAGGACTCTGACCCAGCTACCACACCAGATGCGAGATCCAAAAGATGGTTTGTACAGGACTCCCGAGATATGTATTATGCAGGGCTTGCTCTTAATGACAAAGGGAACTCCTGCTGTAGTATTCAGGAGGAGCCCAAGATCCGGATCAATGCCCTGAATGAGGTTCCAGAGCTTAAAAGTCTCTTCAAGGGCTACAACATGCACTGGATGGCCAAGACTCCGGGTAAATATAGCATGAAGATGGTGTGTGAGTTCTGCACAAATTACTATTGCACCCTGGAAACAAAGGGCCCCTCAAAGAATGTAGTTAAGAAGGAACCCATGCTAGACNTATGCTAGATTTCAGATCTTCTTTTCATGATTGTTTATGCTTACTTAATTTCCTCAAAGAATGTAGTTAAGAAGGAACCCATGCTAGACTCTATATGGGTGAGAGCTATCCCAGTTGACATATCTGAGCGGACCATCACCCGGGTATTGATGGGTGGTGACTATAAAGTGGCGACCTGAACTACTAAGTATTACCACTGGATGGAGACAATGAAAGGGGTCAAGAAATTGAGCACCGAGGACATTTCAGTGGATGGCTAATATTATTGCTGAGGATAAGGAGGACACAGAATGGGTCACAGGCAGGAAACCGATCTATAAGGCTTCCTTGAACTTCTTGGCCAAGTCATGGTGGTCCATTGTCCGACATTGGCTCGCACCTATAGTGAATGAGAATGTTTTGAGCGCGGATAAGGCAGCTTTGGTGGAATGCATTATGTATGAGTACCTGCTGAACATTCCTCGATTATTTCCACAGAGATCGAGAGCGAGCGATCAAAGATCACACTACGCTTCCATTCCCGAGCTTGGTTTACCAGTTATGTATGGAGTCTGGAGTTCCTGTCTTCCCAGATATCAATCATATGATTACGAACATCAGGATGATAGACATAACATTGATTAAGGATGATTTAAATCCGGTCGCCAAGGTTTGAGTTCCATTTGGTTGACCCAAATTGAGTGAGAGTGCACTGGGAGGAGGTGAGTAGGGTGATACATCTAGCTAGGCTGAGCAGTCCATAGAGTTTCCTTCCACTGAAGCCTATGATGCCGCATCTACCATTCCTATTCCATTAGGGAGCACAACCCAGTCCATTCCCACTGGGTATTTTCTCATCCCAGAGAATGACATGAGAAATATGGCCAAGAGATTGACAATTGCGAAGCAGAAGATTGACATGTTGCTTGAGCAAGTTAAGTCGTGGGTAAAAAAGGAGATAGAAGATGCAACATGGGGGTTACACATGAGATTGGATGGTTTTTAGGTACGCCTCAACCAGTTCTGATCTGATGCTCAGACCTAGGACTGGGACGCGATGGAGAGAGAGCTAGCAGCATTGAGAGACTCCATGGTAGAGTTGTCATCCAGACTGACTCCACTATTACCACCGCAGACGTTGTCAGTGATAGAAGAGGACCTGGATGTAGAGATTCCTCAGTTCTTTGACCTCAATCCTTCCCCGCGTGAAAAATGAAAAAAGAAGTGGGCCGTTGAGGGAGCGGAGGATGAGGAAATAAGAAAATAAAAGAAGGAAAAGTGGGCATTGAAGGCTTCCCTCAAAGATAGCCGACACACCGCCGATGCGCAGGAGAGAGAGATACTGGAGAGGGTGAAAGGTGGCGAAAGCTCTAGTGTGCAGGTGGTTCTCGAGGAGAGTGGGGAATAGTTAATTCCCCCTGCGGACAGCTTCAGAGAATGCACAAGCCTCAGCTGGTGCCACAGCTACATAGGCTGGAGTCGTGATTGAGACTCCAGCTGCTAAGGTGCAACCCCCGTTGACCAGACCACAGGCGTCTAGGATTCCCAGGTATGTCCCTGTTTCCATCTGTTACTTTTGAAATACGTCAAGGGGCTGCATGATAATTTTAATGGGCATGGGGTTGTACTTGATTTTTATTGAACATAACCCGAGGGTTTTTCTTGTCGGATGTCTTTTCCCTGGGTTGTTCTTTATCTAGTAGAACACAATGTTTAGGGTTTTAGTTTCATTTTGTCTTGTTGGTTAACTGTAAGAAAAATAAGAGGCATAAGAGCAGTCAAATAAAGCATGTGCTGAACTGATTTTGTGATGTATGTTAAAATGACACCCCTTCTAAATGCTTTTGTGTGAATATACTTGTGTCGTGAGGCGTGACCAGTTTGGATCTTTGTATAGCATCATATGTATTACTAGGATAAATAATGCCTAAGCTGTGCATGAACCTGGTAGTTAGAACCTAGCCGTGCAACCAAGTGCTGGCGTGAGTGAGGCATAAAGTTAGTTCTGATGTGTGTGTCAATCTAGATCTTGCCTGATCAGTCATACCGAGGTATAGAAAGAGAGATTAGAAAAGGATCGTAGGATGTTTTTTGATGAGTGTCCAATTTAGCCTAAAATGACCTACCAAATGGAATTAAGTATCCCTTGATCCCATTTTTGAGCCAAAATTGACCCTTTTTGTTGTCTAGCTAATTCACCTTCCTGCTGTGATTATAATGAACCTGTTTTGGCCCTGGTCCCTCCTTGGAAACTATGAATCTCAACTCAGGCAAATTGCCTAAGTTGAGGGTGACTATTATAGGGGTGGATAAGAAGAGTAGGGTAGGAAATAATTGAGAAATGCAAACTAAAGGCGGGTGTGGGCTGAATTTAAAAAAAAGGGGGACAAGATAAAAAGAGATGCTTGAAAGGAGGAAAATCGCACCCCTAGTTGTAAAAGAAAGACAAAGAAGAGGAAAGCAAAGGAAAAATGGAGAAAAAAAGAGGTTAAGTGGAGCCAAAGTTAGTGTACTGCCAAGGAGGGTTAAGTTACTATGCTCATATCTGCCATACCCAACCCCGAGCCTATATTACAAGCTGAAAAAAAGTCCTACAGTGATCGTAGTTCAACCGTCTGAAAATCAAGGTATTGAAAGTAAAGGCAAGCTTATGGTATTGTATGTGCACAGTTAGAATTTCCTTGTGAGAGTGAGTGAGTTCTTACCTAGTCCCAAAATAAAACATTGCCATGATCATATATATATATATATGTGTGTGTGTGTGTGTGTGTGTGTGTCTGAGTATGTGGGACTTCTTTNATATGTGTGTGTGTGTGTGTGTGTGTGTGTGTCTGAGTATGTGGGACTTCTTTGCGGTGAGGGAACGTGATTGCATTGGTTGATTGCTAGCGTACCTAGGAAAAATGTCAGTTGTGTGTGCTTGGTTGTGTAGTGATAATATGATGCCATCCTTTGATCCTATTATGTCATGCTGAGAAGTGTTGAGTCGTCACACCAGTTTCTATTTTAACACGGTACGAGGGAGTTTGATTGAGTGAACATCTTGTATGCTCTGCGAGTTTGGACTGCTATGCATCTCCTAGGATTTCTCTAGTTAAGAATCGTCATGGGTTGATATTATTTTGTTTACCTTAGGACATGCAAACATGCTAACTTGAGGGTGTTTATGTGCCGTGATTTTTACGGCACTAGAGACACTTAAAACCCTGTGAATGTGCATGACTTTAGGTACATTTATGTGAATATGACGCGTTTTGGTAGTTTGCAGGTAAAATAAGCCATGGGAGTTAAAACTAAAAAAAGAACAGTAAAAGGGGAAAGTGCCTCCGAAGAGCCTTTCTACGGACTATTGGTCCTTCCCACAGGCCGTCCCAAGCAATTGTTGCATCCAATTCAGAGAAGTGGTGAAGTAAAGTTCCAAGCAACGACTGAAACCCATGGACTATAGGAGCATTCAACGAATCATCCTGTTTGGTTATGGGTTGACTCAAAGAAGATGTCAAAATGAGTCTCATTAAATGGATGGATCCTATGGACCGTATGAACTTATAACGGACTGTCCTGTCCAATCGTGGGAAGGATCACAGATGAGTGATTAAAGAAGACCTCATTCAATAGACCGACAGAACGGGCCGTGTCATCAAAGGACGGGTCTTCCTGAGCACCCGTACTCCAAGGATCAGAGATCATGTTTAGGAGGCCAGGAAGCAACGGACAGAACCAATGGCTCGTAGAATCTCACAATGAGCCGTTGTCTGAAGCCAGATGCCGAAGAAAAATATAAGTCTAAGGGGAACAATGACTGGACCAACGAACACTCCGACGGTCCTTTGAAGCTTCTAATGGACCGTGGTACCTGCCGACACCAGAATCCAAGTTGATTTAGGAAAGGATTTGTTTTATGTCTATAAATATTTTATTTAGGTTTATTTTACAGTTGATGCATTATTTATGACTTTTTACCATATTGCGTAGTTGTTGATTAACATTAAGGTTCAAGAATAAGTTTCATAATTTTGTTCTTGAATTTGGTGATTCAAACGACTTTGGAGTATTAATCTTAGATTCTTGTTGATTTATTCAAGACGCGTGGTTTCTTCTACGAATTATTGCAAGTTACAATTATGATTTCTTCTCTAATTTCTAATTGTAAACTTTCAAGCATGAGTAGGATTGTGGGAACCATGATGAATTAACACAATCAAAAATATTTAGTGAATCTTGAACAGGGTTTATGAATGTATTATTTTTCCCTTCATTTTAATTGTTTCTTAACGGTTGCAAATGATAGAATTTTCCTTCTTCTTACTCATCGGATCAAGGGGAGTAATGAATCGGAAAAGGGATTAACAACGGAGATTTGAGGCTATCAACCCTCATCTAATAGCTTGACCTTGTTCGGGAATAACTAATCTGATATCAAGGGTAAGGGTAAATCAAGTGTACATCCGCATACAGATGAAGTTGCGTTGTGATAATAATCTAAGTAGGGAATCAACCATTTAGGTGAAGTTAACTTACCGATATTGCATGTTAGACACCGGGGTAAATCACTAGTATAAAGCGTCTTGTGGTTATGAAGTCATGGGGAACACAATCCTAGTCAACTCACTCTTTGAATTCAATCAATTTTAAATCAAGGATCTACTCATTACTGTCTACTGTTTTCTATTATTTCTTGCTACAATTTGCCCCCACATGAAATAAGTAAGCCAATAGTAGTATCTAAACGCATTAACTAAGGTCCTCGCCATATTCCTCGTGGGATTTGACCCCAATCCTGGTTGGATTCTATATTTGAACATCGACCGCTTTATATCTCATTGTGAGGTGTAATTTGAGAGACATCACCTCTTCAGCCTCATCATTCATGCCTAGTAGATTGAGGAAAAAAAGTTGAAGAATATGGAGAGGGAGAACAAGCGAGCTAGAACAGGTCAGTCGGATTATGGCCACTAGAGTTTCGGCGGCAGTAGTCGCCCACAGTAGCAACAACAAAGAAGCCCAGCACCCACATCATCCAGCGCTCCTTCTTTCTGGCCCCGCAAGAATTGAAAGGGTGGAGCATCTGGCTTTCAGTCTCAGAGTTACAGTGTCAGCAACCATTACCTAGCTTGTCCAAATTATGGCAAGAACCATCCAGGTGAATGCCGCATGGGCAAAAAGGGTTGCTTTGGATATGGATAGTTAGGTCACAAGTTAAAGGAGTGTCCATCAGTAGGATGGGGGGTAACTCAATCTACCACTTCAGCAGCCCCAGCAGGCTATCCAGCTCAGCAAGGTAATACTTCAGATACGGATGGCGGTCAACGCTAAAACCGTTTTTATGCTTTGTCCTCTCGTCAGGATCAAGAGAGCTCACCTGAGTTGGTCACGGGTATGTTACATCTTTTCCACCTAGATGTATATGCGCTACTAGATCCAAAAGTCACAATATTATTCGTGACTCCCTATGTAGCTGTTCAGTTTGAAGTCAGTCCAGAAGTCCTCTCAGAAATGTTCTCAGTCTCTACCCTAGTTGGTGAGTCAGTTAGGGCCAGCTGGGTATATAGAAACTGCCCAGTCTCTGTATTGAGTAAAGTTATTCCAGCTGACCTAGTAGAGCTAGACATGGTCGATTTTGACCTCATTCTTGGCATGGATTGGTTACATTCTAGTTATGCCTCAGTCAACTACAGAACTAGAGTCATTAGGTTTCAATTTCACAATAAGCCAGTATTAGAATGGATGGGTAGTATTTCAATGCCTAAGGGTCGATTTATTTCCTACCTTAAGGCAAGGAAGCTCATTTCGAAAGGGTGCATCTATCACCTAGTTCGAGTCAAAGATTCTAGCTCCGAGGCCCTAATTATTTAGTCAGTTCCAGTTGTCAGCAAATTTCCTGACATGTTTCTCAAAGATCTTACCGGAGTCCCTCTCGAACGGGAAATAGACTTTGTCATAGACCTTCTTCCAAACACTCATCCTACCTTTATTCCTCCTTACAAAATGTCTCTAGCCGAGCTTAAGGAGTTGAAGGAACAACTGAAAGACCTTCTAGATAAGGGTTTCATTAGGCCCAACATTTCTCCATGGGGTGCTCCAGTGTTGTTCATGCGGAAGAAAGATGGTACTCTTAGAATGTGTATCGACTACCATCAACTGAACAAAGTTACAGTTACGAACATGTATCCCCTACCCAGGGTTGACGACTTGTTCGATCAGCTTCAGAAAGCTAGTTGTTTTTCCAAGGTAGATCTCAGGTCGGGGTATTATCAGCTTAGGGTCAGGGAATATGACATACTCGAAAATAGCCTTCGAAGCTCGGTATGGTCACTAAGAATTTATGGTTATGTCCTTTTGACTAATTAATGCCCCGAAAGTTTTTATGGACCTGATGAATAGGATATTCAAATAGTATCTGGACATGTTCGTCATTGTGTTCATAGATGATATCTTGGTATACTCCAGAAATGAGGAGGAGCATGCTAACCATCTGAGAATAATGTTGCAGACTTTCAGAGACCGCCAGCTATTTGCTAAATTCAGCAAATATGAATTCTAGCTGAATTCTGTGGCTTTCTTCGATCATGTGGTCTCATGTGAGGATATTCAGGTAGATCCTCAAAATATAGCAGCGGTGAAAGACTAGCCAAGACCTATTTCCCCAATAGATATCAGGAGTTTCCTAGGTTTAGCCGGTTATTATCGAATGGTTTGTAGAAGGATTTTATTCTATTAAGTCTCCTATGACTAAGCTAACTCATAAAAAGGTGAAGTTTCAGTGGTCAGATGCATGTGAGAAGAGTTTCCAAGAGTTGAAGACTCGATACACTACAACTCCAATTTTGACCTTTCTAGAAGGAACAGATGGATTCGTAGTCTATTGTGATGCTTCTAAAGTTGGCCTCGGTTGCGTTCTGATGTAGTGGGGTAAGGTGATATCTTAAGCATCCAGACAACTCAAAGTTCATAATAAGAACTATCTGACTCATGATCTTGAATTGGCAGCAGTGGTGTTTGCTTTGAAGATATGGAGGCATTACCTTTATGGGGTTCACATGGATGTTTTTACCAATCACAAGATCCTTAAGTACATGTTCAGTCAGAAGGATTTGAACCTTCATTAGGGAAGGTGGTTGGAGTTATTGAAGGATTAAGACATGAGTATGTTGTACCACCCGAGCAAGGCAAATGTGGTGGAGGATGCCTTAAGCAGGATGTCCATGCAGAGAATTTCTCATGTTGAAGAGGGAAGAAAACAACTAGCAAAGGATATTCACAGGTTAGCTAAGTTGGGAGTGCAGTTGGTGGATTAAGCTCAGTGCAGAGTAGTACTAGTGGGTCAGAATCCCCACTGGTTGTTGAGGTTAAGTTAAAGAAAGATGAAGATTCTATACTGCTTAAGCTGAAAGAAGCAGTTCTAAGAAAAGAAGTGGAGGCCTTCTCCAAAAGGGGAGATGGTGTACTTCTCTACCAGGGCAGATTATGTGTTCCAGACATAGAGAACCTAAGACAGCGAATACTGGTAGAAGCACATAGCTCCAGATATTCTATCCACCTAGGTGCAACTAAAATGTACTGTAACCTACCAGAAATCTACTAGTGGAACGAATGAAGAGAGATATTGAAGAATTTGGGGCTAAGTTCCCGAACTACTGATAACGCTCAAACTATACCTCCTACCGAAGTATAAAGCAGACATTGTCAATAAACAACCCAACTAGAGGTTGGGGTCGATCCCACAGGGAATATGGAAGGATATAGAAGAATGCTAGTGCTTAAGCTTTTTAGTCAATTATTTTATAAAAGGGAGGGTTTGTAAAATTAATAAGTAACAATGTTGAGAAATTAATGGTTGTTTCCAAATTAATGCAATTAACTAGGGTAAGTGTTCCCCATGGATCCTTAACTACTTCGAGTTTTACACTAGTGATCTATCCCAATGCTTACTTGTAGAACTGATAACTTAGATTCATTCAAACGACCGACCAGTCCCTATTGAATGACTATACTCAATCACCATACCAGGTCTCATGAGCAATTGCAAATTATCCGTTATCAATATGTCCCAAATTTAACTATCCTGCGACCACATCTCAAGTTAATACAATGGTCATCAAGATCAAGGCTTTGTTGTAGTTCTGTTTTCCTAATCTCTACCTCTCTAGACCCAAGAAAGTAAAGAACTCGGGTATATCCTAACGTTGTACACCGTTAATAAATGTTTAAGCATGAAGATAATACAATACAAATGTTTAATATTGGTTTAGAATCACATCGTGCAAATCCTAGCTTGTTAATTCACCATGGTTCCCACAATCCTAGTTGTGGAAGTTTTAGCCTATCATGTTTATAAGTAAATTAATAGAATTCATAGACAAAAGCAATACATTAATACTTACAACGATAATAGGAAGAACCTTCACTTGATTAATGCAAAACTAAGGAAGAACAACTTTACAATCGTATCTCAAAGTATTTTGTGAAAATAAAACCTTACAATCGTAAAACCTTACTCTAAAATTTATTCAAAACTTAAGAATAAAAGGGTATTTATAGTAGTAGATTTATGCTTTGATTGTTCCTTGACAAATTTGACTTGGGACTTGGATTTCCTTTTCCTAGTTGAAGTAGGAAGAAAATTTTGGCCGTGTGATATGCCCTTGCCGTGTCACGTGCCCCAATGCACTAAGAAGGCAGTGTCTCACGCCTTCCAACGCGCAGGAGAAGGCCCACGTCACGCCTGCCAACGCGCAGGAGCAGGCCAGCATCGCGCCTACCAACGCGTAGGAGAAGCTAGGCCTCGCGCCTGGCCATGCGCCGTTGCAGCTGCTGCGCCGCGCCTGGCCTGGCCTTGCGCCAGTGTGCTGCTTCCTCGCGCGGCTGTGTGCCATCCTAGTGCTAACTTCAATCCTTGTTTCATTCACTCCAACTTCTTCACATTTGATCAAAAAGCCTCAAATATGTCCAAATCCATCATTTTTAGCCCTGAAAACATCTAATCACATGCGTTAGCTAATTTCACGAATATATAACATAAACATATGCAAACACACATAATTTGTTCTCAAAACATAGTAAAGTACGGGCAAAATTATGTCTATGAAGTGCGTAAATAGGCCCTTCATCAACACCCCACACTTAAACTATTGTTCATCCTCAAACAATCTACTACTTCCCTTCTCACATTTAAGCACAAAATTCATCCTACGAACATGCCTACTTACACTTAGGATCATGAGACAAATCAATGAAGCTCAAATAATTCACTCGCATGTATAAGGTTCAACATTAAAATGTCAAAGTTCGAAATCACTTAGATTTTGAAAACTAATTCATCAAGACATGTTTTTGGGCCAACATGAATTATATGTAATTTAGCAATCAAGATTTACCAAAGTCTTACCATTGTGCCCCTCACAATTTAGAGAGATGCCCTTTTACAAACAAGATATAAAATAATATTAACTTGGGCATAAATATAACACTTTCCGCTCACTCTCCCAAAGAATTCAACATGCATGCAAAAGACGACCCATAAGCTTGCCCTTAGTGTAATACTCCACTAATATAGAATTATGAATCAAGGATCAATTAGGACTTAAATTTGGTTTTAATGTAGGCTAAGGGATGGGTAGGAACTATTTGGCTAAGATAGTGACTAATCTCCCTAAGCACTTTAATACTTCAGAACACTTTGCTTTTTAAGCACATTCTTCAATTTCCAAATTTTCTCTTTATACCTCCTTTTATTTTCAATTTTTCAACTTAGGTTACTAGTGGGGATTTTTGCTTTCAACATGAGCTCATTCACACTTTTTTTTTATCATCAATTTTTTTTCAAAGCTCTTTCTTATTTTTATTTTCCCACTAACAATCACCCTCATTGTTTAGCAAAATTTCACCTTTTTCTTTTCTTCCAATTCACCACACTTTTTTAGCTTTTCCCTTCACTTTTCCACTCATGCTCCTTTCATAAAATGTTTTCATTAAAGTGCTCTAGGAGTCATTTGGATCAAATACAAGTCAATAGAACAATAAGGAATTAAGCTTGTAATATGGATATCAAAAGAATAGGCTAAGGATCAACATTGTTAACTAGAATAATCACAATCAAGGTAGATAAAATAGGATAAAAACAAGGATATCAAAGAAACGCCGGTATCACTTCCTAAATCCATCATTCTTATTTCGCTTTGCACACACACTGAGCATGTTCTAGACATCAATTTACAAGCACAGAGTATATCAAAAATTCCTCACACATTGGCACAAATGGTTTAACAATGGAAATAAAGATTACATAAACACATATATCCATATTGTATGTATTACATAATTAAGTCCATTTTTTCAAGTACAAGAGTCAAGTTCCCAAAAGACCAAGTGTTTCTACCTTTGTCATGTATTTTTGAGTGATTTTAATAAAGTCTCAATGATACCTAAAGTGAAGCACCTATAATTCATAGGATCCAAGTTCTTGTTCTTCCTAATGACTAATTTACCCTTAAGACGGTCGTCATCCATCCATCATGGGGAAAAGTCATGACTCAATGACTAAAAAGTAAAATAAAAATCTAGATTCTCTAGTCGGTTCTAAGAGACTATCTACCGGAAAAGTACCGAATATAAAAATCGAAGGAACCCAAAATAAAATAAAACTAAAAAATACTAAAAACCATCAAGCATGCATGACAAATCATAAATCCCAAAAAACTAGGCCTACCATGTGCAAATTTAGCAACTAATGCATGCATGATAATATGAAGTTCACTTCTCCCACCCTACACTTAATTGGTTGCACTGTCCCTAGTGCTAAAACAAATAAGCATAAAGTAATAGAGTGCAAGAAGAACTCCCTGGGCCTCCACTCATCGTCGTCCGTGGGGATAAGAACAACTTCCCCAATCTATGTATTTCATGATCAAATTATTTTGTTGAAAATTATGAGCTATAACCTGCACACTCGAACAAACATATAAAAACGAAAAATTTATTCTTGGGTTTCCTCCCAAGTAGTGCCTGATTTAACCTCGCGGCATGACACATGTATCTTGATTACTCAGACTTCATCAAGATACCTGTTGAGACCGTGGTCACATCTTGGCCGCTTGTTTCACCACGCCGCCCTGTGGCACGTCACAAAATAAAAAAAAACAAAAAATAGGAAATAAAGACTAAAATTTAAACACAAGTAATTAATATAATCCTTAACCGTATTCCCCAGAAATGGTGCCACTTTTTGATAACACTCAAACCATACCTCCTACCAAAGTATGAAGCGGACGTTGTCAATAAAGAACCCAACTAGAGGTTGGGGTCGATCCCACAGGGAATATGGAAGGACATAGAACAATGCTAGTGCTTAAGCTTTTTAGTCAATTATTTCCTAAGAGGGGGAGTTTTTAAAATTAATAAGTAACAATGTTGAAAAATTAATGGTTGTTTCCAAATTAATGCAATTAACTAGGGTAAGTATTCCCTATGGATCCTTAACTACTTCGGGTTTTTACGCTAGTGATCTATCCCAATACTTACTTGTAGAACTGATAACTTAGGTTCATTCAAACAACCGACCACTCCCTATTGAATGACTATACTCAATCACCAGACCAGGTCTCATGAGAAATTGAAAATTATCCGTTATCAATATGTCCCAAATTTAACTATCCTGCGACCACATCTCAAGTTAATAAAATGATCATCAAGATCAAGGCTTTGTTGTAGTTATGTTTTCCTAATATCTACTTTTTTAGACCCAAGAAAGTAAAGAATTAGGGCATATCCTAACGTTGTACACCAAGAAACATTTAAGCATGAAGAGAATATAGTACAAGCATTTAGTATTGGTTTAGAATCACGTCATGCAAACCCTAGTTTTTTAATTCACCATGGTTCCCACAACCCTAGTTTTGGAAGTTTTATCCTATCATGTTTATAAGTAAATTAATAGAATTCATAGACAAAAACAATAAATTAATACTTACAATGATGATAGGAAGAACCTTCACTTAATTAATGCAAAACTAAGGAAGAACAACATTACAATCGTATCTCAAAGTATTTTGTGAAAATAAAACCTTACAATCGTAAAACCTTGCTCTAAAAATTGTTCAAAACTTAAGAATAAAAGGGTATTTAGAGTAGTATATTTATGCTTTTCTTATTCCTTGACGAATTTGACTTGGGACTTGGAGTTCCTTTTTCTAGTTGAAGTAGGAAGCAAATTTTTGCCGTATGACATGCCCTTGCCGCGTTGCGTGCACCAATGCACCGAGAAGGTAGTTCCTCGCACCTACCAACACGCAGGAGAAGGCCCGTGTTGCGCCTACCGACGCACAGGAGCAGGCCTGCGTTGCGCCTGCCAAAGCGCAGGAGAAGTTGGCGCCTCGCGCCTGGCCATGCGCCATTGCAGTTGCTGCGCCATGCCTGGCCTTGCGCCAGTGTGCTGCTGCCTCGCGCGATTATGTGTCATCCTAGTGCTAACTTCAATCCTTGCGTCATTTACTCTAACTTCTTTACATTTGATCAAAAAGCCTCAAATACGTTCAAACCCATCATTTTTAGCCCTAAAAACATCTAATCACATGCGTCAGCTAATTTTATAACTATAACATAAACACATGAAAACACACATAATTTGTTCTAAAAAACATAGTAAAGTATGAGCAAAAATATGTCTATGAAGTGTGTAAATACGCACTTCATCAACTATCAGCAGGTTAAATTTAAACATCAGAGACCTGGAGGTATGACTCAGGATACCAGCATACCCACATGGAAGTGGGTAGAAGTGAATATGGACTTCATTACAGGTATACCTCGTACTCGTTGGAAACATGATTCAATTTGAGTGATAGTAGATCGGATGACCAAGTTAGCACATTTCCTCCTAGTTAAAACTACAGACTCAGCTTAGGATTATGCTTGACTGTACATCCGAGAGTTGGTTAGACTGCATGGAGTTTTCTTATCCATCATTTCAGATAGAGGTACCTAGTTCACCTCGCATTTCTAGAAGTCATTTTAGAAAGGACTCAGTACTCAGGTCAAGCTCAGAACAACTTTTCACCCTCAGACAGATGGACAAGCTGAGCGGACAATTCAAACCTTAGAAGATATGCTGAGATCTTATGTGATTGAATTCAAAGGCAGTTCGGATGATCACCTACCTCTCATCGAGTTTGCATACAACAGTAGCTACCACTCCAGTATTTAGATGGCCCTATTCGAGGCATTATATGGTAAGAGCTATATGTCTCCTATAGGGTGGTTTGAAGTTGGTGAAGCCACTTTAATAGGACTATTTCAGTTCATGAGGCTATGCAGAAAGTGCAACTCATCATAGAAAGGTTGAAAACAGCTCAGAGCCGATAGAAATCATATGTTGATGTGAGGATAAGAGAGCTAGAATTTGCCGTAGATGATTGGGTTTACCTGAAAATTTCACCCATGAAAGGGGTTATGAGGTTTGTAAAGAAAGGGAAACTCAATTCGAGGTATGTAGGACCCTACAAGATTCTGAGGCAAATTGGTAAAGTGGTCTATGAGCTAGAATTACCTTCGGAGTTAGCATCTTTGCACCCAGTATTCCATGTGTCACTTGAAGAAGTGCATCGATGATCTGACGTCAGTTGTGCCATTAGACAGTGTAGGAGTGAAGGATATTCTATCTTAAGAAGAAGTCCTAGTTTAGATCCTAGACCGTTAGGTTTGTAAGCTGAGAAATAAGGAATTTGCTTCAGTAAAAGTCTTATGGAGGAACCATCTCGTTGAGGGGGCCACATAAAGCAGAAGCAGACATGATGGCTAAATATCCCCATTTATTTCCTTCTAGATCAGTTTCAGCATTAGGTATTAAATTCCTCCTCAATACCCTATTCAATTCAGTACTCACCAGCTCTATTCAGGTTTTCAGTGTGCACTCTAGTTGTGTTAATTTAGTTAGTATGCGTATTCGTGTTCAGAGTTAGTCACTCCTTCAGAAATCAGTTTATAGCTTCAGATTGGGAATTGTAGCTCTTTTCCTAGTTTTACAACAGTTTTAGCCTTCATTCGAGGATGAATGATCCTAAGGGGGAGATATTGTAACACCCAAAAACTTTTCTAGACCAAACTCAGGCTTTACATGAAAGAATAGAAAGAACCAGAAAAATCTTATCTCAGGACGACTCAGACAACGAGTCATTGTCAGCACTAATGGACCGTTGTATAAGATGTTGTTTGATCTACAAGCTTATCATTCGGGAACCAATAAGTCATGCAATGACCCGTTACGAGGAGTAATGAGTCATCGTTTCTCAATACAGAAACCTGCCAGACCTTTCCCAAAACCAGCGAGTGTGATTAATGATTCGTGGTTCATATTAACGAGTCGTTGGTGCCATCCGTCGCCTAGGATAGAAACCCTTCTTGATCAAGTCAGTGTTAACCACGAGCAGACACAATGACCCATTGGTTCTACCAATGAATTGTTGTGTCATCCGTTAGCAGGGGGACCAAGCTTTGTCTAAAACTCTATCAGTGACCAGGAGAGGAACCAACGACCCATTGGTCTATTAACAAGTCGTGGTTCCCTTCCATGGCCCATTTCTAGTAAGCATAGATTTTAGGTCCAGGACCAACGACTAGTCCCAACGAGTCATGGTGTCAACCAACGACTCGTTGTGTGACCTGTTGGATCCCGACGACAGTTTTTCCAGATTTTTATTTTAAGGGTACTTTTGTAACTTTCCACTTTTTTTTAACCCTTTTAGGGCACGTTTAGGAGAGAATTAAAGGAGTTGATCAACATATTCCTCTCTTTCTTTCTCTCAATTCTCAGACAATGCAAAGACGTTCCAAACAAGCATCTCAGAGCTAAGCTAGGGCTTCCATCTTTCTTCAAGACTTCTCCCGATTTCTTCTAAGGATTTTTCCCCAGGTATGTGGGAATTCAACAACGGAATTGCCCTTCCCTTGTTCCCCCAAACCCTTCTTTAATTCCTTATCAGTCTTATCCCTGAATATCAGAAATAGGGTTAGCTTCAACCAGATTATGAATATTCTTGTGGATAGAAATTCTTGTGAATTCTTGAAATGTTTTCAGTATTTATCAAGCATGTTGTTACCCTCTTCATGAAATATCGTTTTAGCCATAGTTCTATGAAATGCATTAAATTTGGGTCTAGCATAGTTGATTAGATACAATTGTTGCTTGACTCTGTTAGTTCCTAAACTCCCATATAATTACAATCATGTGAGTTCATGGTCAGTTTGCATGTTAGTCCAGTCTCAGTCAGAAACCAGCATTTTCATTATCTTTCAATAAGTCAGCTGATTAGTTTGACAGCAGTAAGATCTTGAGGAGTTCAGTTCAGTAATACTCCCTAGTTTCAGTTATCAGTTAGTCCTCTAGATGGTTATGGCGTTTCTAGATAAACAACTCTGACTAGTCTTAGAACCAACAGTATCAGTTATCAGTTAGTCCTATAGACGGTTACAATGCTTCTAGATAAGCAGCTCTGACCAGTCTTAGAACACCAGTTTTAAGTTATCCGGTCCTACAAACTCTTAGGTTACTTCCAGATGAGTATTTTTGACTTACTCTAGGACCCCAACTTCGAGTTATCAGCTTAATAGTCAAGCTAGGACTATCCAGTGGGAGTAGTACTTAGCACCGAGCGGACTGAGGTTCCAACACACCCAGGTTTTCAGAACTACATTGTCACCATAGGTTATTGGCCCAACGGGCCCCAGATTTGTGATCACCTAGCTTAGCCACTATACCTTGGCAAGGTACAGTGGGCTTTCTCCGACGGGGTATATACATCAGACTCCATATCTAGCTCACATGGTTATATGTCGGTTATAGACTCTCCCACTTGTCAGTATAGTTCAGCTCAATTTCAGTTCAGTTTAGTTTAGCTCAGTTTAGCCACTCATTTCTAGGACATGTTTATGACCATCTGTCAGGGTCATTATTGACCACATCAGTTATAGCTCAACTTTTATCAGTATTGAATATCAGTTGGTCATTTCATGTTATTTCAGTTCAGTTGCTTATTTTCTATACTTATTGTATATCTCACTTAGTACATTCAAAGTACTGCCGCATACTTTCTATGTTGTATCGTATTATGATACAGGCACAAGTTCTCAATCTCAGCATCGTCAGTAATTTCTCCCGACATTTCCAGCAGCAGTCCTATTAGTGAGTCCTCATCTTCCGAGGATGATGCTTTTTTTTTAGTTAGTTCAGTACTTCGTCATACATTAGAGTTAGCTGGGGGCTTGTCCCAGCAACTCATCAGTTAATAGTTGGCTTTCATACACAAATGTTTAGTATTCTTTATAGTGATGCTTACTATTTCCAAAATAGTTGTATTTGGATAATTATTTTTGCACAACTTCCACTTATGTTTACTTAGATTACCAGTGTAATGTAGACCATGGGTTAGCTTGGGGTCACTTGTGGCACCAAGTACCGTATCCAGTACAGGGTGCATACTCGGTTGTAACAGCAACGCTACAACCCTGTAGCACAGGGAGCTGCGCGACGCGTACTGGCCTCCACCACCTCCTTATATATATGTTTAAGTGTGAAGGCTTGTTTCATTTTAAAATTTCCCAAATTGAAAGCAACAAATCCGTAGTAGAGCTGTCAGAAACTTTAGCAT
>JACEIK010006736.1:75195-85683 GCA_018107945.1 Datura stramonium | reverse complement strand
CATCCAGTAAGCCTCCCCATTGCCTCCATATCACGGAGGCGAAGATATTCGACCAGTAATGTGCTTCGGAGGGGATCTTCACATGCAAAAATTTTATCAAGCATAAATAGCACACTTAAGTTATTTTATTTGATTATCACGTATTAAGTTCTAAAAACACAGAGGAGCAAAGGGAGAATGAAAGAAACTCTACCCAGGGTTCATTTTCTTTTATTTTTTCACTCTTGTATTTCATGAATTCAGACACAAGGATGAATATTTATATTAGCATGAGTGGCTAAAACCCTTCTTCTAGGGTTGAGGCCACAAAACATGAACGTATTTGTTTAATTCCATCTTGGTTCAAGTTCTTCATTATTGTTTGTCTTGCATTCTTGCTTTTAATTATTTTAATGCTTGATCACATTAAAATGCATGTGTTATTCTTAGGCAAACTCGAAATAGCAAAACCTAGAACTAAGAATGCAAGAAGTGAGTTCAAGTATTGAAGACTTGATTCGTGGTTAGCGTAGAAATATACCTAATTTGCTTCCCTTAGTTATTAAATGGGAAGATAGCTAGACACCTAAGTTGGAATTGTCACATCACCACTCTTTGATATAGTTGTGTAGCCAAGTTAGGTTAAATAATTAGAGGTTCGAAAGTCCATAATCAAGGGTATTAACCTTGTAAATCACTCCACGTAGATAATTGCTAATGAATTAGGTTGTCACATACCCGCTCAATGATGTAGTTGTGGGGCTAATTTGATTATGTTTAGAGGCTCGAAAGACCATGAACATTGCATTTATCTTGTGAGACAAAAAATGAAGACGCATACTTGAACCAATGTGAATTCTAACTTTTCGTGATTATTTGACTTTAACTCTAGATGTTTCTCATTATTGTTTTTCCAATTACTTTGTGATCACACTTAGATTTAGTCTCAGCAACAAAATCTTGAAAACTAGCACTTTTGAAATTTGATTTAATACTTGAACTCGATAATTCACTTAATATCCAGTCCCTGTGGGTTCGACATCCAGCTCTTAAGAGTCACTGTATTACTTGCACGACCGTATGCACCGGAGCACAGTCATAAATCAAAGTAATGATATGTAATATAATGCAATACAATGACCGATGACTTTACAAGTATAAACTAGCTCTACAGTGGCATGCTGTAAGTTGGAAAGTAGGGGAGACTAGCGAGGTCCATATACCACCTAGAAAAGACCTTGGGTTAGCCAGAAAAGACCTTGCCTTTAGCTAGAAAAGTTCTAGCCTTATAACAAATTTCAAGTACCTGGAATCAACCTCAGATTTTCATCACTCTATTATCCATCGTACCATATCAATTTATGATAAATGAATATGTATGCATGATCACAATAATAAAGGAAGTTATAATGAAACAGAAATATGTATAACTCCTTCCAATACAGCACCCTTAGGCCATTACCCTTTTCAAATAAGCTGATTGCTTTTAAGAAAGCACCCATAGTCTAGTATCTTACTCAAATAAGCAGATTGCTTCCAAAATAGTACCCGTAGGCTAATATCTTTCTCAAATAAGCAAATGTCTTTCAAAACAGTATTCATAGGCTAATATCTTTCTTAAATAAGTAGGTTGCTTTCAAAATAGTGCTCGTAGGCTAATATCTTTTTCAAATAAATAAATTGTTGCCAACACGGTGCATGTAGGCTAATATCAGCCTCAAATAAGAAGATTGCTATAAATACAATATCTTTTTAATTAAATAACTCATCATGGAGTGATATGATGCGTGAAATGCATTTCAAATCATATAACATTTATCAGCAAGTCCTATGTCAGGTTTCACAATAAAGATTCATTTCTCCAATAGTCCAATTTCATCAATATGCCCAACCCATAACATGCTTTACATAATAAGCTATCATCGAAATCTTGTCTAGAAAGAGTAATTCATAACCTACCTCAACAGCCGAGCAAATGTGGCACAAACCCTCACACAACCAACTTTCCTTTGCATATCACCACTAAGATATTCCAATCTATAAAAATCATTTTCTACATGTGTATACAAGTATATCAATACCTGCATAGGGTTTTTGGGGTNCACCACTAAGATATTCCAATCTATAAAAATCATTTTCTACATGTGTATACAAGTATATCAATACCCATATTGTCATATAAAAGTTGTAGTAAAAAATCGGGTGAAAAAGTCAACCTCAAGCCTTGAAGGAAAAACTGCAATTTTCTTTTAAAATCATTTTACCATAAGGTAAGGATCTCAACTTTGATTTTTTTTTAAAATCAAATTCGAATCAACCCTGTCACACCCCACCTTGGGAGACACAACTAGCACCTAATGCCACACTGGAATCTGCGCTGACCAGGCTGGGTACAAGCACCTCTGGTGCCTATCAATGACTTAAACTTAAGAAAATAAACTGCTACATCTCGGCTGTAAACACAGCCTCGGGCCGACAAGGCCACGCAACACCTGCAAAAGAAAATAATTAACCTGCCAACATACATCAATAGGGATCCTATGCGGGCCAACAAGACCACCATGCTGTCTAGCTATAATGAAAAGAATAAGCATCTATACTAGGCCCCACACGGCCAACGCATAAAACAAGACATACACGGGCCCCACATGGCCAACCATAATTAACTAACTAAATACTGTAGTCTGGAGGCCTCTAAGGATAGGAATAATGGTTGGGACAGGGCCCTGGCCTACCCAAATGCTATATAAATGAAAGACCGTAATCTCTAAAACCTGGAAACTCCGAATGAAAGGAGATGGCCAAGCTGCTGATGCTGAACAACTGCTAATTTAGATCTTGAACTCTGTCTGTCTAACTTGCAGGCAAGTACGCAGCGCCCCATAGTTGGGCATCAGTACAATATGTACTGACTATGTAAGACAAGAATACAAACAAGAACCTAACCCCCCATAAGCCTAAAAGGTACAACAAATACAGAATAACCCACTCGGGGCCCCCATAAGCCCTGACGGGCACACTTCAATCTATATACCCCTAACAAGGTTCCTATGGCTCCACTGGTTCTATATCCAACCCACTAGTCCCTTGGATCTACAACTAAGCCTACTCGGATCCTGATCTGTAGTTGTGTCGGAGTCCTGTGGATTCCTGATAACTGCACACCCTAGGCACCAGGCTTGACGAGGGTCAGTGATGCTGATATGTCATAAAAATAATAGTCCATCCATGGAATGGACTGTAATATGGACATTGGGCCTCTACATCTTCCCTTGGGATGGCATATCGCTCCTTAGAGCAACGTCATGTAACCCCATAGGCAATGAAACAGCTTGTAACCCTGAGGCTGGTCAATAGGAGGCTATCTTAGGTGAGTCAAACCCCAGATATGCTATACTAAGGCCTAAATCTAGCCACTCAAAGGCGTATCTGGCCTTCTGGGCCTAACGCAACCGCTGCTCGCCCCTAGAATAATCTGTATAGCTACTAGTAGGCACACCTTATGTACCTATATCTGATTAGAGGATCTTGATAGTGATCATAATCTAATGGTCTAGACCGTATAGGGCGAGGTCTAGAGTGGCCTAACTGATACTCTGAAAGTCATTTCCGGACAACTATAACTCATAAACAACTGTAGGGTTGCAGATGACCAATTACTTAGTTCCTTTACTTAGAATGAATGTAGGGCTGCTACTGGCCAAACACGCTTTAGAGCAGTTGGTCCCTAATCCTCCACAGACAGCTTGCCGAAATTATTAGCCTGAGGATAATACTGTACTAACATGGTTCTAGTCCTTTACACCTTAGCTTGGTCTGTTCAGATCTTATATGACTTTTCTGAGGGATTCCTAACCTTCTAGGTAAGTTCATATGGGCTTAGCCACTCACGAAAACCTGTACCTGAGTATCTTATAGGAGCAAGTTGGGGCGTTGGCCCCGCATTCAACTGCTGATAAGGTCCCCCTCTTAGGGTACCCATGGGTCTATTTGACCTGGACGACTGAGATGGCTTCCTGAGCGACCTGTATGGAAGATACTANCTTAACGTGACAGTAAGACATCAAAATTCTACTAACACAGTGAATAGATGAACAAAGGAGTCTCTTTGACGCCCCTGGTGTGAGCCACGCTTAACATACTCTTGATATGCTTTCTAGCAGCTAGCCATAACCTATATACATATATATTCGTAGTCTACAGACAACAGCTGACCACACCATATCTAATCACAATCTACTGATAACAACTATTTGCAACATATGGGATCGTTATTTCCATTCAATAACATAAGTCGTATCATTATACTACGAGAATAGCTTGCTGAAGGGATAAGCCTTACATACCTCAAATGCCGAATTTCTTCCGCTGGCCAGTTTCAACTTTCAATCGGCGGTTCTCTCCAACTGTAACCTTTATGCTGAGAGAATAGGATGAATTTCAATACTAAATTTGGCAATTTACGATGACTTTCAATAATAATATCAGCTATTATTCAACTTTGAATAAATTAGCCGAAAACCTAAAATTTCCCGAGAGTTCAGAAGGGAGAAGTGCTTACCTAATGCCTATGGCCGGGTAGGAATCAATTTGGAGAAATTCTGAAAACTTTTACTCGGCAGAGTTCCAGTATATCGAGCAAATTTTCAAGAAATAACTCCGTAAAAATGCTTCCCGTAGGCCTAGAAATCATTACCCAATGTTAATTTGCGTTTGGATGGCGTTTGGTAGCATAATTCGATGAAAATTTGACGAAAGTTTTGATTTTTCTCTTCTTTGGCCGAAGAACACTTTCCAAATGATTTAAAATTGAGTAAGGGTACTATATATATAAGTGTAAGGCGGTGGCCGGGGTGTGCTCACGTTGCCCAATGTGCCACAAGGACATCGCACAACGCCTCCTAGCCACAGCAGGCCTGGCGCGTTGCGCTGGCCCCTCGTGGCCTAGCCTCGCCCGACCCTACTTTCGAGGATTTTCCCCCACGCGTCAAGATCTCTTTACTCGTCACAAATCTACACATATGCTTACTAACCGTTAAAATTTTACAGGGTGTAACATCCTCCCTCCTTTAGGAACATTCGTCCTCGAATGTCATTCTTAGGCTTAAAGAGGTTAATTCTTCTGACTAATATTTAGAAAAAATTTTGGCAGAGGCTCCTCTATATTATGGACTATCCAAAACCATGAATGCAGAAAAACCAACATAGGCATCTCACAGGACACTATAAACAGCTATTTCACCGTATAAAGATAACCAACCATACATAGTAAAATGATGATTGAACAATGACCTCACCTTAATAGCATAATCTGGGTCAACTCCCCAGGTCACCTCTTCTCTATTTCTGTTTCTCCACAAAACTTTGACAGAGGCCACATCTTTAGTCCTTAACCTATGAACTTGCCGATCTAGTATGGCAACTAAGATCGGCTTGTAGGCTAACTCCTTAGTAACTTGGACTTTCTCAATCGATACAACTCGGGACGGATCACCTATGCACTTTCACAATATTGACACGTGAAAGACCGAATGGACAGATTCTAGCTCTGGAGGCAATTCCAGCTTATATGCCACCTTGCCTGTCCTCTGAAGGCTATGATACGGGCCAATGAATCTAAGGCTAAGCTTTCCCTTTTTAGAAAATATCATAACGCCCTTCATTGGTGAAGTTTTTAGGAATATCCAGTCGTTGCTTCAATCCTTAATTGCCTACGCCGTATGTCAGAACAAGACTTCCGACGACCCCGGGCTGTCAGTACCCATTCTTTTTTTGTAAATTGTAACTTTTCCTATCTGACTGATTTAGTATGCCCTGGTTCAGCTATCCTTAATTTACCTTCTTCAGGTATCATATAGGGGACCTACATTTTTACCCATAATAGGTCTCGGGGCATTTGAACCGTGTGTTCTGTTTGGCTATTTTGTTTGGAGACGAGAAGTCGTACTTACATTAACATGCACTCCAATCTGTTCGAACAACTTCCCAGAACCTAGGTGGGAGTTGTTCCTCTCTATAAGAGTTTATTAGACACTAGGTCTCCACATAACCAAACTACTTCTTAAACATTTAACTCAGCATAAGCTTTAGCTAAAATATAATTCCATCCGACGAGACATGAAATAATTGATCTCATTAGCCTTCCTATATCTACTCAAATAAAGTCAATTTACACCTGGTATGAAATAATCTTGTAACTATATTCATATCGATTACTGTCCACTTTTTTGCAGGCACGACCATCTCCTGAATTCACCTGCTCAGTTCCTGCTGTCCAATCTCCTCTGGCTGGTCATTGGAGCTCTGTGCTACGGCTCAACGATATCTTCCCCCTTCCCATGCCATCAGTAGGTCTCTCTTTATGGCTTGATGTGTTTTTATTAAACTTTGGGTGGAGGGAATAACAGACATGGTGCACCTTGGCCATAGTCTGTTACCGAAGTGCTGCCACCTTTGGAACGCAGAGTCAGCCTCTAGGTCTCATGACTCCGCCCCTTGTTATCTTAAGGGCCAATATTTCACTGGGCCTTGTCTCTAGGCTGTACTAGGTTAGAGTCTCTGTGTCACCACTCCTCTGCCTCCAAAACGAGTGGTGATATTGCAGCATTCTAGGTTACAACCTCACTATCTCTTTACTGTCAGCCCGATGCTTATTTCTCGTCATTCAACGGTGGTCTCATGCTTTGTCAATTTACTTTTAGCCTGGAGGTGATTCTATTTCCCTCCTGAGTTAAATACTCGTACCTTTCCCCTTGCTCCCTTAGACTGAGCTCTGGGGTTCGTGCCTTTTGCCATATACTGTCAAAGATTTTACTTACCAAGTCTACCGACCTTTATCCTTCTGACCTGCACTCGGGCCTATTTAGTTCATACGATCTCTCTGTCCTTCGACATAACAAACTAGGGCCATAGCCATTACCTTGCAGATATGCCCTATCGTTATCAACATACTACGGCGGAATCAACCCTTGACTCTCTCACACACACTTAAGTGCTGCTGGAAATCTTATTCGCCCTCTTGACTTATCACTGTAAGGGTCAAGGTAACTTTGTAAACATTAAGGGTCTCAACCATTCTCTAATACTTCGCGGAGGCAACAATTCTAGCCCTCCTTTACTATTTATTCTGAGCAACATGGCATTAGTACTTACGCTTTTTGCTGTACTGGAAGAACAAGTTGGGTGTGTGTGTGGAAATTGGTCATATCTTACTACGATAGGACTGAAGTGTGAAGCATTGCAACATCCGAAGAGTTGGGGGTAGGAATCCTACAATTTCCTCCTTCTTTCGCACCTTCCAGGTAATTCAACATTATCTGTTGCCCCTGTCTAGTTCTAGATATCTCGTAGGTAAGCCAACTCCTATGTACATATGCTATACTCCTAACCTCCTATTCTGAGGTTGTAGGGAGAACTGGGGACGATGCTGGCATATCTATTACCTTATGAAGTTCCTAGTGCCCCGGGAGAATGATGGGGGAAATCTAAAAGACATCTGCTTCCACCCTTAGGCTGACTGTCCCCCAACCGTGGCACCTCACTGGTACTTCCTCTTGCTGTTGTAGTCATCTTTCGGCTGGCTAGAGTCTGGCTTATATCACACATCACTCTAGACGGACATAACAATGAAAACTTGGGGACTCAACCCTATATGGCTCCGCTCTATGGCACTATCTAAGAAGAAGGACAGGTAACCATACTATCATGCCTCGTAGCCTCCTGCCTATGAAATATGGGGCACAACATATTTATAAGTAATACTCTACTAGACAGGGCTTGCAGACTCCCTAGGATACGATCTGCTCTGATACCAAGTTTGTCATGCCCTACCTTGAGAGGCATGACTGGAACCTAATGCCACACTGGAATCTGTGCTGACTTGGCTGGGTACAGGCACCTCTGGTGCCTATCAATGACTTAAACTCAAGAAAATAAACTACTATATCTCGGTTGTAAACACAACCTTGGGCCGAGAAGGCCACGCAACACCTATAAAAGAAAACAGCTAACCCAACCAACATACATCAATAGGGATCCTATGTGGGCCGAGAAGACCACCATGCTTGCTGTCTAGTTGTAGTGGAAAGAAAAATAAGCAGCTATACTAGGCCCCACACGGCCAACACATAAAATAAGACATACATGGGCCTCACACGGCCAACCACAACTAACTAACAAAATACTGTAGTTTGCAGGCCTCTAAGGATGGGAATAATGGTCGAGACAGGGCCCCCGCCTACCCAAATGCTATATAAATGAAAGACCGTAATCTCTACAACCTGGAAACTCCGAATGAAAGGAGCTGGCCAAGCTGCTGATGCTGAAAAACTGCTAATGGAGATCCTAAACTCTGTCTATCTAACCTGCAGGCAAGTATGCAGCGCCCCATAGTTGGGCTTTAGTACAATATGTACTGAATATGTAAGACAATAATAAAAGCTGAGTAGAAGCTGTTAAAGACTGAAAGTAAGTAGAAAGAAGGGGCAGAAGTTAACCTGGAAGTCTGCTTATTCATAACCTGCATCTAGTAAAACACTACATGTATATGAGCTAAGATTGTACAATCATATATTCATAAGTTATAGCTATCAGACAAGAATATAAACAAGAACCTAACTTGACCCCTATAAGACTAGAAGGTACAATCAACACAGAATAACCCGCTCGGGCCCCCCATAAGCCCTGGAAAGCACACTTCAATCTATATACCCTTAAGAAGGTTCCTATGACTCCACTGGTGCTATAGCAACCGCACCGGTCCTGTGGGTCTGCAACCACTCGACTCTTAATCTGTAATTATGTCTGATTCCGGTGGATTCCTTATAACTGCACCATGGGCACCAGACTCGACGAGGGTTAGTGATGCTGATATGACATAAAAATAATAGTACAACCATGGAATGTACTATAATATGTCCCTTGGGCCTCTGCATTGTCCCTTTGGATGGAATGTCGCTCCTTGGAGCAACGTCATATAACCCCGTAGGCAACGAAATAGCTAGTAACCCTGAGGCTGGTCAATGGAAGGCTATCCTAGGTGAGGGAAGCCCTAGATATTCTATACTAAGGCCTCAATCTAGCCACTCAAAGGCGTATCTGGCCTTCTGGGCCTAACGCAACTGCTGCTTGCCACTAGAATAATCTGTATAGCTGCTAGCAGGAACACCCGTGTACTTGTATCTGATTAGAGGATCTTGATAGTGATCATAATCTCTAATGATCAAGACCGGATGGGGACAAGGTCTGGAGTGGCCTAAGTGATACTTTGAAAGTCATGTCCGGACAATTATAACTCATAAACAACTGTAGGGTCGCAGATGACCAATTATTTAATTCCTTTACTTAGAACAACTGTAAGGCTGCTATGACTAAACATGCTTTAGAGCGATCGGTCCCTAATCCTCCAAAGGAAACTTGGCGAAATTCTTAGTCTGAGGATAATACTGTACTAACATGGTTCTAGTCCTTTAGACCTTAGCTTGGTTTGTTCAGATCTTACATGAATTTTCTGGGGGATTCCTAATCTTCTAGGTAAGTTCATATGGGCTTAGCCACTCACGACAACCTGTACCTGAGTATCTTATAGGAGTGAGTTAGGGTGTTGGCCCCACATTCAACTGCTGATAAGGTCCCCCTCTTAGGGTACCCATGGGTCTATTTGACCTGGACGACTGAGATGGCTTCCTGAGCGACCTGTATGGAAGATACTAAGTCAATTGGAAATGACAGTCACTGGTAGTAGCGAACTAGGTGTCAGGGTGTCACTCAGTCCACTAGACAACCCTAGTGCCGCTGATTTTAAAATATGACCGTCTAATCTAAATTTCTGGCCTCGGGGCATAAAAGTATGCCTCTGGTCTTTGGGAGAGCTTTACTGACAATACAGGCGTCAAACTGAAAGTCATATCACCTGGTCGCGCCCGATGCTGTCTAACCTATCAACTCAGGCCCAATAACTACCCTAAACTTCTAGGGCCTTAACATGATAACAAGACATCAAAATTCTACTAACACAGTGAACAAACGAATAGAGGAGTCTCTTTGACGCCCCTGGCGAGAGCCACACTTAACTTACTCTCGATACGCTTTCTAGCAGCTAACCACAACCTATATACATATATATTCATAGTCTACAGACAATAGCTGACCATAATATCTAATCACAATCTACTGATAACGACTATTTGCAACATATGGGATCGTTATTTCCATTCAAGAACATAAGTTGTATCATTATACGATGAGAATAATGTTGTGACTGCGCCCAAGCGCACATGCAAGTGTACGTGGTCTTACAAGTAATATAGTGGCCCTTTTTAAGAGCCGGATGTCGAACCCATAGGGACTAGACCAATTCAGCTAATTATTAAGTTCAAGTGTGATATTAACTTTCACAAGTGTTGATTATGAAAGTTTTCGATAAATTCTATTTAAATCTAGGGGTGGTCACAGAAATACTCTGAAACAATATAAGAAGCAACTAGAGCCAAGGCCGGATAATCATGCAAT
>JACEIK010006736.1:50703-68383 GCA_018107945.1 Datura stramonium | reverse complement strand
CGGAGTGGCACGCTGCCTGTGCGGCGCGATGGCCTGTGTGACACGCCCTTGGTGCGCAGATGTGCCTCGCGTGACACGGCACTGGCGCGCAAACGACCTGTTTGCTGCATTTTTCTCGCGCTTGGCATTGGCGTGGCACAGCGCTGGGCGCAGCACACGCACAGCGTGGCACGCTGCCTGGCGCGGCCAGCCTTGCCAAGGCATGGTTCCTTGCCAACTTTTTCAATTTGCTTCCCATTCCATTTCTCCACTTCACCCATCATAAATTAATTCCTCAACTGCATTTTTAACCTACAAAAACAAGGACTAACCATGTTGGTTAGTACATATCCAAATTTACATAAAATCATATGATAATGTAAGTGCATAAATAGACAAACAAGACTAAACTAAGTTATAAAATAGCACTTGGGCACGCAATTATGCCCAAGATCAAATAACTTGCCGAAGGGATAGGCCCTACATACCTCAAATGTCGACTTTCGTTCAGCTGGCGAGTTTCAACTTGCAATCGGGAGTTCTCTTTAACAGTAACCTTTATGCTGAGAGAATAGGACGAATTTCAATACTAAATTTGGCAATTTACGATAACTTTCAATAATAATATCATCTATAATCAACTTTGAATAACTCGACCGAAAACCTAAAATTTCCCGAGAGTTCAGAAGGGAGAAGTTCTTACTTAATGCCTGTGGGAGGGTAGGAATCAATTTGGAATAATTCTAACAACTTTTACTTGGAGGAGTTTCGGTATATCAGGCGAATTTTCAAGAAATAACTCTGTAGAAATGCTTCCCATAGGCCTAAAACTTGTTACCCGATGTTAATTTTTATTTGGACGGCGTTTGGTAGCGTAATTCGACGAAAATTTGATGAAAGTTGTTGGTTTTCTCTTCTCTGGCCGAAGAACACTTTCCAAATGATTTAAAATTGAGTGGGGGAGTATATATATAAGTGTAGGTAGTGGCCGGGGTGTGCCTCACGCTGCCCAATGTGCCACAAGGCCCCCGCTCCGCTCCTCCCATAGCAGCAGCAGGCCTGGCGTGCCGCACTGGCCAGGGCGCTGCTAGCTGGCCCGTCGCTCTGGCCCCTCGCGACCTAGCCTGACCCTGCTTCCGAGGCTTTTCCCCCACGTGTCAAGCTCTCTTTCCTCTTCACAAATCTACGAATACGCTTACTAACTGTTAACATTTTACGGGGTGTAACAAGCCCTCAAATAACTAAAATACAATTTCACAACTTTCGATACAAAACTCTTCAATTCAAAACCCATATGTGGTTTAAACAATAAAATTAATCTATAATTCACTGGAAAAATACAATGTAGGGAGTTGCATTCTTACCTTCGTGACAAAATCTTGAAGTATCTTAAAAAGTCACCTTAAACCAAGCTCAAATTTAGCAAATGGAATCGAATCAAGAAAATAATTTATAATACTCCCAGGTATCTTTGCAATTGCGAACAAATTATCGCAATNCTACCTGGACTTGACCCAATATCGTAATTGCAAACTAACACTTGCAATTGCAAACCCCTTAGGCTATCTATAGACCCCTCCCAAATTTCACAATTGCAAACCAAAACCTTGCAATCATGAGATTTTCCTCAAAACTCAGACCTCCCCAACACGCCTCACATGTGCGAACTAAAACCTCACAATTGCAAGATTCAAACAAAATCTCAAATATCGCAATTGTGAAAAAACCTCACAATTGTGAGCCTACACTAGATGACAACAGATCAACAATTTCAAAAACAAACAAATTCTCGAAATGGATCTTTGAAATTCATTTAAAACCTCTCAAACAAAAATCAATAGTGAAAATTAATCATTAAATACATCCAGACTTGTTGGAATCATCAAATCACCATTCTGAGGCCGTCTTGACTAAATGTTGATCGTGCTCAACTCCGAACTTAAGAAAAATCAAGAATTTCACAAAAGGATCCAAAATGCTCCCGAATTCCTCGGGAACCATGCCAAACCTCTAATAGGTCATAAATCACCCTCCAGACCTAGTGAAAGTGTCAAAACTTGATTTCGACCTCGCCAACCCCAAATAGTAATTTTGGTCAAACTTACTAAATTGAAAAACTTCCTCGAAATGCATTTGATCATCTTAAGAGTCGTGGCACCTGTCCCTACAAGTCATAAAAATATAAGAGAAGCTATGAGTAGGGTTAAATAGGGAAAGTGATGCATAAATCACAAATTGACCATGAGGGTCATTACATCATCCTCCACTAAAAGACATGTTCATCCTTAAACTGGAAGAGATAGAAAGTACTTGAATGATTAAAAAGCTAGGGACATCTACCCCGCATGTCTAACTCAGTATCCAAAGTGGCTTCTTGCACTAGATGATGTCTCCATTGGACCTTCACATATGCTATCTCTTTGGACCTCAATTTCCTAATATGCCTATCTATATAGCTATAGGCTCATCCTCAAAAGCCAAGCTCTAATCCAACTATATCGATCCCTATCGAATCACATGAGATCCATCAAAATGGTATTTCTTTAATATAGGTACATAGAAAATAGGATGAATATTGGATAGACTTAGAGGTAAGATTGACTCATAAGCCACCTCGCCAATGCGATATAATACCTCAAAAGACCAATGAACATGCTGAGTTTAATATCTTCTCAAACCTTATAACACCCTTCATGAGTGATACCTTTAGCAACACTCTCTCTCCAACCGTAAACTCTAAATGTCAAACCTTCGATTTGCAAAACTCTTTGTCTGCTCTAAGCTGTAAGAAATCATTCCTAAATTAACTTCACTTTATCCAAGGAATGCCTCAACAAGTCTATGTTCCAAGGTTTGAACTCAAAGACATCGAACGAACCCACCGGAGATCTAGATCTCCTATCATATAAAGCCTCAAATAGATCCATGCTGGAATGGTAACTGTTACTACAAGCAACTATACCAAAGGAAAGAATTGATACCAATGGCCTCCAAAATCGATCACACATGCTTGTAGAATATCCTCAAGAACCTAGATAGTCCTCCATAACAGACCATGCATCCACGAGTGAAATATTGTGCTAAGCTCGACCCGAGTACCCAATTCCTTCTACATCAATCTCTAGAACCGAGATGTGAATTAGGTACTCTTATATAATATGATGGAAAAGGCACCCCGTGAAAACAAACTATCTCTCAGATGATAATGGCAAATCTATCTGAATTATAAGTAGTTGAATTGACATAAAATCAGCTGATTTGGTCAGTCTATCACAATGAACCAAATGGCATAAAGTTTCCTCAAACACTATGGAAAACCTCACAAAGTCCGTATCTATCCACTAATACTTCCATAGTATAAGCATCCTTTGAGTCATCTCACCCGGTCTTTGATGTTTATACTTCACCTATTGAAAATTCAAGCATCGAGACACATGATCTACGATGCCGCTCTTCATCCTACACCACCACTAATGTTTGCTTCAAATCATGGTACATCTTTGCTGCTCCTAGATGGATAGAATACTTAGAACTTTGAGCATTTTATATAATCAATCTAGCCAAATCACCTACTCTAGGAACACAAATATGGCCTTTGATCCTCAAAACGTCTTTTAGATCTAAAATTTCCTCTTTAGATTCACCTTTCAACACTTAGTCTCAAATCATCCTCAACTTCTCATCCTCAATCTATTAAGTCTTAATTAGATACAATAATAGAGATTGATCTTCCATACAAGCAAGAACTCTTCTAGGCTCGAAAATGTCAAGTCTCAAAAATCAATTAGCCAAAGAATGCATATCTTCACTAGAGGATACTCCTCCGCTAGTAGTAATGCAAGGATACGCGTACTCATTGGCTTCCTATGCTAGGCATCTCTCACCACATTGGCCTTGCCTAAATGGTAAAGTATATGTCACGCCCCTCCTTGGGGGGTATGACTGACACCTGGTGCCCTACTAGGGTCTGGACTAATCTAACTAAACTTATGCACTTCTGGTGCAACCTTACTCCCGAAATCAAGAAAACAACGGGCTATATCTTGGCTGTAAACACAGCCCCCGGCCAACAAGGCCGCATAGCCACCTGTAAAATAAAATAGTTACCCAAAAATAGATAATGATAGGGAGTCCTACGCGGGCCGACAAGTCCACCATGCTGTCTAGTCATAACTGAAATGAAAATCAGGTGATCTACACATGCTATAGCCGACAAGGCCACTATTCAACAGCTAAAGAAGGCCCCACACGAACGTCATCACAAAATGAAACATACATCTAGGCCCCACATGGACGTCATCACAAAATGAAACATACATTTGGGCCCCACACGGCCAACAACAGACTAACTACAGGGTACTGTACATCTGCAAGCCTCTAGGAGTAGCATAGTGGTCGAGACAGGGCCCCGACCTACCCATAAACTGAGCAATCAACAAAATAGACCTTCTGCCTATTAGCTCCGGAGGAAGGGAGCTAACTGTACTGCTAATCCAGGCTGGAAGCTACGAAGGTCCTGGTCTGTGCCTAGTCGCACCTGTAGGCAAGTAATGCAGCGCCCACAAAGGGCGTCGGTACAATATGTACCAAACATGTAAGGTAGTACAGTAACAACTGAATGAGAGTTGAGGAACTGAAATAGTCATACAGAAAGGTAAGATTTTAACCTGAACCATCTCTCTATCTGTAGTACTTAAGTAACAAGGTACATATATATATATATACAAACAAAAACCTAACGGGGCCCCCATAAGCCTGGAAGGTACAACCCATAAGAGAATAACCTACCTGGGCCCTCATAGGCCTCGACAGGTACAAGCAATGTACGTTCTACTATTTGATTACGGATGATCGCAGTATACTTATAACTAAAAACAACCCTCATAGCCTTTGATTTAATAGAACTCACTGTGGCCCTCACGACCTAACTCTACTAAAACTCGCTATGGCCCTCGCAGCCTCAGCATAATAGAACTCGATATGGCCCTCACGACTTCAATATACAGAACCCAGTATGGCCCTCACGGCCTCAATACAACAAAACTCAAAATGGCCCTCACGGCCTCAATATACATAACACAGTATGGCCCTCACGACCTCAATACAACAGAACTCAAAATGGCCCTCGTGGCCTCAATATATAGAACTCAGTATGGCCCTCGAGGCCTCAATACAATAGAACTCAATGTACTACGGCAGCTAATCATGATAGATATGCCTTTAAATCTTTTATTGGGACTCAATTTGTATTACGATACTAAAGAAGCTAACTTGCTGAAGAAATTTGCCTTAACATACCTCGAGTGCTGTTTCCTCAGTAACTAGAGAGTTTCAACGAGTATTCAATAGCCCTTCCTAGATGGAATCGTATTACTGAGAGAATGAGACTAGTTTCAGTACTAAATTCAGCAGAAACAATAACATATATTACTAATATCGACTATACTTCAACTTAACAAAATATGGCCGAAGATGTATAATTTCCCGAGAATTCAGAAGGAAGAAATACTTACTTGAAGCCTACGATCGCATAGAGACTAGTTTGAAGCAATTCTGATAACTTTTGCTCGGCGAAGTTATGATTCATCGGGCGAATTTCACGAAAATAACTCCGCAACAATGCTCCCTATGGGCTTGGGATTCAATACCCGAGGTTAATTTGAATTTGGACGGCGTTTCGTAGCGTAATGGAAGAATTTAACTTAGTTTCCTCGTCCTTTACTCTCTCTCTGCCCAAAGGTATATATATATAAAATAACACAATTGAAAGCAACTCAATATATATAACATTTGGCCGATGGATAGGGGGTCCATGGCACGGACCCCGTCGCGCCAAAACGCGGGCGTGCCACAGAGCCCATCGCGGAGGGCATGGTCCATGCCACACTGCCCCTTTGGATAGCTGGCCTGGCCTCCTCCGGTGGTCTCGACTCCGTGCTCGTCTAACTTTTTTTCGAGCCCTTTCTTGTATGTATTATATTCTAAAACTCTTAACCAACGTACAAATAGGCCAACTAAACGTTAGGAACTTATGGGGTGTAACATCCTCCCCCCTTAGGAACATTCATCCTTGAATGTCGTCTACAGGAGTTTAACTTGCTCAACTATTATCCTGGAAAAAATTTGGCAGCATCTCCCCTGTAATATGGACTATCCAAAATCCTGAAACGTAGAAAAGTCCAACACAAATATTTCACACAACACTATAAAGATTCTTCCACAGTTAAGAGATAACCAATCAGACAGTACTGATAACATAAGTAATAGAATAGCAGCTAAATAACAATACCATCTTAACTGTATATTCTGAGTCAATCCCGGAACAAGTGAGGATATCTAGACCTCATGTCATCCTCAGCTTCCCAGATCATCTCTTCGTTATTTCTGTTCCTCCACAACACTTTAATGGAGGCCACATCTTTAGTCCTCAGCCTGCGAACCTACCGATCTAATATTGCAACTGGAATCTCTTCGTAAGCTAGTTCTTTAGTGACCTGAATATCTCCAACTGGTACCACTCGAGACGGGTCACCTATACACCTCCGCAACATAGATACGTGAAATACTGATGAACAACTTCTAACTTTGGAGGCAACTCTAATTCATATGCCACTCAGCCTATTCTTCAGATGACCCGATACAGCCCAATGAATCTCGGGCTAAGCTTGCCCTTCTTACCAAATCTCATCACGCCCTTCATCGGTGATACTTTAAGGAATACCCAGTCATTCACATTGAATTCTAAGTCTTTGCGCCGTACATCGGAGTAGGATTTCGGAAGACTCTGAGATGTTAGTAACTGTTCTCTAATAAGTTTCACTTTCTCTTCTGACTAGTGAATCAGGTCTGGCCCGACTAACCCTGCTTCTCCTACCTCGAACCACCCAACTAGGGACCTGCATTTACGCCCATATAATGTCTCATAAGGTGCCATCTGTATGGCAAAATGGTAACTGTTATTATATGCAAACTCAATAAGGGGTAAATGCTCGTCCCAGCTCCCTCCAAAGTCTAGCACACACGCTCGTAACATATCCTCGAGTGTCTGAATAGTGCGGTCTGCCTGGCCGTCTGTCTGGGGATGAAAGGATGTACTTAGATTAACCTGTGTCCCCAAACCTTTCTGAAATGAATGCCAGAATCTAGATGTAAATTATGCTCCTCTGTCTGAAATAATAGATACTGGAACACCGTGCAATCGGACTATCTCTTTAATATATAACTCTGCATAGTCTTCAACTGAAAATGTAGTCCGAACTGGTAGGAGTGAGCTGATTTCGTCAATATGTCAATGACAACCCAAATACAGTCGAACTTACATCTAGCAGGGGGTAACCCTGTCACAAAGTCCATATTAACTGCTTCCCACTTCCACATTGGTATAGTCATTTCCTGAGTTAATCCGCCAGGTCTCTGATGCTCAGCCTTCACCTGCTGACAATTAGGGCACTGGGCTACAAATGCGGCTATATCTTTCTTCATTTTGGGCCACCGTATATCTCTTTTATGTTCTGGTACATCTTCATCGAGCCAGGATGAAGAGAGTAACGAGAGTAGTGTACCTCTGCCATAATCTGCTGGTGCCTTGCCGCGTCTGGAATGCAGAGGCGATCTCTATACCTCAATACCCATCTTCGCCGCCTCAAAAGCCACTAGTCCGCCTTGTCGAACTTTATCTCTGAACCTCGCTAAATGAGAGTCCTCATACTGTCGTTCTTTTACCTCTACCACCAGGGACGATACTTCTGTATTCTGAATTATGGCCCCGTCGTCCCCTGAATCTATTACCTGAACTGCTAAGCTGGCTAATCGATGCAACTCTCAGGCCATCTCCCGCTTTTCTGGCCTCAGATATGCTAAACTCCCCATAGATCTGTGACTGAGGGCATCTTCTACAATATTAGCTTTCCCTAGATGATGCAAGATCTTCACGTCGTAATCCTTTAGCAACTCTAACCAACGGCGCTGTCTCAAATTCAACTCTTGCTGCGTAAAGATATAGTGGAGGCTCTTATGAATTGTGAAGATATCCACATGTACACCATACAAGTAATGCCTCCATATTTTTAAGGCATAAATCACTGCAGCTAACTCCAGATCATGGGTGGGATAGTTCTTTTCGTGCTTTCTAAGCTGTCTGGAGGCATAAGCGATTACCTTCCCATGCTGCATCAGGACACACCCTAACCCGACGCCTGAAGCGTCATAATACACGGCATACCCTTCTGAACCTTCTGGCAATGCTAACATTGGTGCCGACGTCAATCTATTTTTCAATTCTTGGAAACTCTATTCACAGGCCTCGGTCCACTGAAATTTGGCTACTTTCTGAGTCAATTTAGTCAAGGGTGCCGATAGAGTAGAAAAGCCTTCCACGAACCTCCTGTAATACCCGGTTACACCCAGAAAACTGCGAACTTCTGTGGGAGTGGTAGGTCAGGGCCAGGTCTTTACTTCCTCTATTTTCTGTAAGTCAACTCGAATACCATCCTCTGATACAATATGACCCAAGAAAGCTACAGAATTCAACCAAAACTCACATTTAGAGAATTTTGCATATAGCTGACGATCTATGAGGGTCTGAAGTACAATACGCAAATGAACCCTGTGTTTTTCTTTTTAGCGGGAGTACACCAAAATATCATTAATAAACACGATCACAAACAAGTCTAAGTATGATTGGAAAATACTGTTCATTAAGTCCATGAATACTGCTGGGGCATTTTTCAACGCGAAGGACATAACTAGGAACTCGAAATGACCATACCTGGTCTTGAAAGCCGTCTTCAGGACATCCTTTTCCCGCATTCGAACCTGATGGTATCCGGATCTCAGGTCAATTTTTGAAAAATATTTTGCCCCTTGCAGCTGATCAAACAAATCATCTATCCCGGGAAGCAGGTATTTATATTTGATAGTCAGTTTATTAAACTGCCGATAATCTATACACATACAGAGAGAGCCATCTTTCTTTCTCACAAATAGAACTGGTGCACCCCACGGTGACATACTTGGCCTGATGAAGCCCTTATATAACAAATTTTTCAGCTTCTCTTTCAATTCCCGCAATTCAGCCGGAGCCATTCGATATGGAGGGATGGATATAGGCTGAGTATCTGGCAGCAAATCAATAGAGAAATCAATTTCCCTTACTGGAGGGATGCCAGGGAGTTCATCAGGGAACATATCTGAAAATTCATTAACCACTGGGATGGATTGAAGAGTCAGGGATTCTGCTTGCGTATTCTGGATTGTAACAATATGGTAGATACAACCCTTTTCTATCAACGTTTTCCCCCTAAGATAGGATATAAACTTACCCCTTGGCGTGGCTGTACTACCTCTCCATTCTCGCACTATTTCCCCTAGGAAGTGGAATTAGACGATTCTGGTCCAACATTCTACGGTAGCATAAAACGGTGCCAACCAATCCATACCCATAATTACATCAAAATCAATCATCTCTAACTCTATTAAATCTGCTGAGGTCTGACGACCCACAATCTCTACAGTACACCCCCGGTAAATTCTTTCAGCACTAATAGAGTCACCTACGGGTGTAGATACTGAGAAAGGTCGCTGAAGCAACTCTGGCGCTATGTCAAACTTTCGGGCTACTAACGGAGTAACATATGACAAGGTAGAACCCGGATCTATCAAAGCATAAACTGAGTGAGAACTGACATCTAATATACTTGTCACGACATCTGGCGACGACTCTGACTCCTGTCGCCCTGGTAGTGCATAGGTGCGGTCCTGGCCGCTACCCGAACTGGATGCTCCGGATCTACCTCGACCCCTGCCAGCTGGAGTTAAGGGTCCGTGCCCTGTAGAGGGTGCTGGGGCATACGAACCTGCTGAAGACCTGTCCTGCCGACCTTGGCTACTCTGGCATCTAGTCGGATAATTTCTCATCATATGCCCCTCCTGCCCACAAGAATAGCAGGCTGTGGAGCCATATCTGCACCTCCCCAGGTGCTGCCTGTAGCAGGTACTGCATCATGGAACCTGCTAATTCTGTTTGATCCGGTCCTCTCTGCTGCTGTAAGCCTGATGCCCGTGAACTCTCGCCGGGACCTGACTATCCATGATGATCTGATCTACTACCCTGCCACCGCTAGAACGGGGGCCTAGGCAGCCTATCTGATAAGCGAGGTCGGGGTCCACCCAGAAAATCCGTTTGAAAGTCTGCGGGCCTACCCCTCTGATGCTGCTCATGACCTGCCCGCTCCATGGCATACCGACGCTGCTTGAGCTCCTCTATATTCTGGCGAATGCTTGCACCCATGAGATATCCATATCCTCTCGCAATGTGGTCGTAATACATGACTCTACATACTCTGCCG
This sequence comes from Datura stramonium, assembly GCA_018107945.1. NCBI lineage: Eukaryota > Viridiplantae > Streptophyta > Magnoliopsida > Solanales > Solanaceae > Datura > Datura stramonium. The sequence continues at coordinate 58,058 of JACEIK010006736.1, read as the reverse complement.
TAAGTCCCACAATGAACCGATACACCCTAGCTGGCATGGTCTCAACAAACGAGGGCACATACCTGTCTAGGGAATCAAACCTTAGTGCATATTCCCTGACGCTCATTCTGCCCTGCTCCAGGTACAAGAACTGCTCTACTATGGCCTATCGGACCTCTTGAGGCAGGTAATTATCTATGAAAGCCTCAGAGAAAACAGGCCACTTAGGTGGAAGTAAATCTCTACCTCGGGATCTTTCCCAGCTCTCGTACCACAAAACTGCTACATTTGGCGTCAGAATACCACTAGCTCAACTGACTCGGTAGATGAGGCATGCATAATCCTGAATATCCTCTTCAACTGATCTATAAAAGTCTGGGGATCCTTCCTACGATCGGTCCCTGTAAACTGTGGGGGACTCAGAGCGAGAAATTCACGAACTCTTGAGCTACCAGGCCCCTCAACAGGCTCAGTGGCAGCTGATACTACTGGCGGAGGCTGACGCTGGGCGGCCATCATCTAAACCCATGTATAAAATGCACCTCTAAGCTCCTGATCTGATGGTACTGGAATAGCTTGGGGTGGTACTGGTGTATCTACTGCCCTAGTGGGCTCTGAGTGTGGTGGTGAGTGTTGGGGAGATTGAGGGGGTGTCTCCCTGTCGCCCTCAGACCGAGTCGACTCTGAATGGGGTCCATTACTGGTGCCCTCTCCTGCCGTCATATCTAAATCTCGACCAGTCACAATCCATCACGCATCTGACATTTTTCTCTTTAAAAACAAAATAACGTAAGCTTAGGGGATTAACCTATACAACTCAACTCTATAGCACGATTGGAGGAGAAAGAAGAGTAATCATACTATTATGCCTCATAGCCTCCTGTCTATAGACTGTGGTTCACAACACATCCATAGACAAGACTCTACTTGAAACGGCTTGCAGACTCCCTGGGATACGACCTGCTCTGATACCAAGTTTGTTATGCCCCTCCTTGGGGGGTATGACTGTCACCCAGTGACCTACTAGGGTCTGGACTAATCTAACTAGACTTATCCACTTCTGGTGCAACCTTACTCCCCCAATCAATAAAACAACGGGCTATATCTTGGCAGTAAACACAACCCCCGACTGACAAGGCCACATAGCCACTTGTAAAATAAAACAGCTACCCGGACACAAATAATGATAGGGAGTCCTATGCGGACCGAAAAGGCGACCATGTTGTCTAGTTATAACTAAAATGAAAATCAGGTGATCTACACATGCTATAGCTGACAAGGCCACTATCCAACAGCTAAACAAGGCCCCACACGGTCGTCATCACAAAATGAAACATACATTTGGACCCCACACGGCCAACAACAGACTAACCACAGGGTACTGTACATCTGCAAGTCTCTAGGAGTAGCATAGTGGTTGAGATAGGGTCCCGACCTGCCCATAAACTAAGCAATCAACAAAAAAGACCTTCTAGCTATTAGTTCCGAAAGAAGGGAGCTAACTGTGCTGCTAATTCAGGCTGGAAGCTACGAAGGTCCTGGTTTGTGCCTAGCCGCACCTGCAGGCAAGTAATGCAGTGCCCATAGAGGGTGTCAGTACAATATATACCGAATATGTAAGGAAGTAAAGTAATAACTGAATGAGAGCTGAGGAACTGAAATAGTCATACAGAAAGATAAGAGTTTAACCTGAGCCGTCTCGCTATCTGTAGTACTTAAGTAACAAGGAACACATATATATATACAAACAAAAACCTAACCGGGCCCCCATAAGCCTGGAAGGTACAACCCATACAAGAATAACCTACCTGGGCCGCCATAGGCCTTGATAGGTACAAGCAATGTACGTTCTACTATTTGATTACCGACAAACGCAGTATACTTATAACTCAAAACGGCCCTCATAGCCTTTGATTTAATAGAACTCACTGTGGCCCTCACGACCTAAATCTACTAAAACTCGCTATGTCCCTCGCGGCCTCAGCATAACAGAACTCGATATGGCCCTCACGGCCTCAATATACAGAACTCAGAATGACCCTTGTGGCTTCAATACAACAGAACTCAAAATGGCCTTCGTGGCCTCAATACAACAGAACTCAAAATGGACCTCGCGGCCTCAATATACAGAACTCAGTATGGCCCTCTGGCCTCAATACAATTGAACTCAATGTACTACAGAAACTAATCACGATAGATATGCCTTTAAATCTCTTATTAGGAATCAATCTGTATTACAATGCTAAAGAAGCTAACTTGCCGAAGGAATTTGCCTTAACATACCTCGAGTGTCGTTTCCTTAGTAACTAGCGAGTTTCAACTAGTATTCAATAGCCCTTCCTAGCTGGAATCGTATTACTGAGAGAATGAGATTAGTTTTAGTACTAAATTCGGCAGAAACAATAACTTATAATACTAATATCGACTATACTTCAACTTAACAAAACACGGCCGAAGTCGTATAATTTCCCGAGAATTCAGAAGGGAGAAATACTTATTTGAAGCCTACGATCGCATAGAGACTAGTTTGAAGCAATTCTAATAACTTTTGCTCGGCAGAGTTACGATTCGTCGGGCGAATTTCATGAAAATAACTCCATAGCAATGCTCCTTACGGGCTTGGAATTCAATACCCGAGGTTAATTTGAATTTGGAAGTCGTTTCACAGCGTAAATGGAAGAATTTAACTTAGTTTCCTCATCTTTACTCTCTATGCCCGAAGGTATATATATATAAAATAACAGAATTGAAAGAAAATCAATATATATAACATTTGGGCGGTGGACAGGGAGTCCATGGCACGGACCCCATCGCGCCAAAACACAGGCGTTCCACGGAGCCCATCGTGGAGGGCTGGCCTGGCCTCCTCCCGCGCGGTCCCGACTCCGTGCTCGTCCGACCTTTCCCCGGGCCCTTTCTCATACATATTATATTCTAAAACTCTTAACCAACGTACGAATATGCCAACTAAACGTTAGGAACTTACGGGGTGTAACAATATATTCATATCATAATCTTTGAACAACTCCAACCACCTTCACTATCTCAAATTAAGATCCTTTTGGTTGAATATGTACTGTAGGCTGTGACATTCTATGAAAATCCCACAATTTACACCATAGAGGTAGTGTCTCAAAATCTTCAAAGTAAAGACTACCATTACCAACTCCAAGTCATGAGTGGGCTTGTTCTTCTCATGAATCTTTAGTTTTCTAGAAGCATATGCAATAACCTCCCTGCTGCATCTGAATACACCCAAGGCCAATCCGTGAAGCATAATAATATACTGTGAAGCCCTCATCCTCAATAGGTAAGTCAAAATCATAGCCGATGTCAACAAAAACTTGAGTTTTGGAAGCTCGCTTCACACTTATCAAACCACTGGAGAGTCACATTCTTCTAAGTCAATTTTAGTCAAGGGAAATGAAATAAAAGAGAAATAATCCACAAATCATCTATAGTGTCCATCCAATCCTTCAGAACTTTGAATAAATAGGCCTAGCCCAATCCTGAACCACCTCATCCTTTTTTAAATCCACCATAATACCATCCTTGGACACCACATGCCCCAAGAATGTTAAAGAATCAAGCCAGAACTCATACTTAGAAAATTTGTCATAGAGATATTTATCCTTCAAACTTGAAGCATGATCCTCAAATGCTGCTCATGCTCCTCCATATTATGAGAGTAAATCAAGATTTCATCAATAAACACGATTGTAAAGGATTCCAAATAAGGCTAGAATGTCCTATTCATCAACTCTATAAAAGGCACCTGGGCATTTGTCAACCCAAAGGACATAACCAAACTCATAATTACCATAACGAGTTCTAAAGGTTGTGTTGGAGATATTCAAAATCATAATCTTCAACTAATGGTAGCTCAATCTCAATTCAATCTTTGAGAATATAGAAGCACCACAAAGCTGCTCAAATAAGTCACTAATGTGGGGTATCAGATATTTGTTCTTGATAGTCACCTTATTCAACTACTGATAATCAACAAACTTTTGTATATTATGATATTTCTTTTTCACAAATAGAAGATAAGAACCCTAAGGAGAAACAATAGTTCTAACAAATCTTTACTCAACATGTTGTGCAATTTCTTCTTTAGCTCTTTCAACTTTGTTGGTGCTATCCTATATGAAGAAATAGAACTGGGCAGAGTGACCAGCTTTAGATCAATGCCAAAGTTAATATCATGATCAGGTAGAATACATGATAAGTCTATTGAGAAGCCCCCTGGAATCTCATTCACTATCAATGACTCAAATGAAGGAGTATCAACACTGGTATCATGAGTATGGGCCAAATAAGATAAACACACTTTATCCCCCATCCTCTACGCCCTAAGAGACGATATCACTTTCTTTGGTGCAGGGGCATTAGTACCCTTCAATACCAACCTAAGAATACCCAACATGGACAAAGTAATAGCCTTGGTATGTCAATCCAAGATCGCAAGATAAGGAGTCAGCCAATCCATGTGCAAACTAACATCAAAATATGCTATATTTAGAATAATCAAATCTACCTATATCTCATGCCCCAATAAGTCACAACATAGATAAATACACTCCATCCACTACTATGAAATAACCCATGAGGTAGAAACACTTATAGGCATAACAAGGAAATCAAATATCATATTGATGTGTCAGGAATTAGCGACACATTTTTGCTTTATTTCATAGCATTTTTCATGTCTTTAGGAGTTAAATTAAGTAGAAACTAACCTCATTATACTATATTTTAGGAACCCAAGCAAAATAAAGATGAGAGGTATTAAAGCTAGAAAACTATCCAAAGGATGAGAAAATGGACGGACCGTCTGTCTGATAGACAGTCCGCATCATCAGCCATCCAAGTCTAGCCAGAGATTCCAAAAATTGAGTTAAAAGTGTCCCTAAACAATGGTTTGAAGGACGGACCGTCTTTCCAGAAGACGGTCCATCAATTGAAGAACGGACTCTGATGAGGCATAATGGAATTTTGAAGCACGACATGAAGGATAGACCGTCTTTCCAAAAGATGGTCCACCGATCAATGGACGATAAGCTATTGGACAGAAGCTAAAGTGGAAATGATGGAGCAAAGAGCTATCCATCCCTATACACTTGGAACCTCCAAGTTTGAATTATTTTGGGATTTTTGGGACATAGTATAAATAGATTATTCTTGTAATTTTAGGGAGATTTTCTTTCATTATTTTCAGTAGAGTAGAGATAACTAGTTAGCTTTAAATTTCATTGTAGATCTTAGATTTTAGCTTGTAATTTGAAGATCCAAGTTCATCTATTGAAGATTTCTTCTTCAATTTCAATTTCCATTGATGAGCATGTTTAATTACTCTCTTTCTCTTCTTCTTCTTCTTCTTCTTCTTCTTGCTATGGGTAACTAAACCCATATCTAAGATTGTGAACCCAATGGGTTGTGAACCCTAATGATCCCAATTTGGTAAAATTGAGTTTGGGTTTATGAATATTTGATTGATTATTGCTTTGTAGTGTGTGATTGGTGATGAAAGTCATCCAATCCTGCCCAATTACTTTATGAGGCTTGAAAGAGCAAAATTAGGTTGGGTTAGCATTAATCAACAACAACTCAAGGAATAACCCTTATTTCATGGATTCTCCTAGACATAATTTGAATTCCAATTGGAAAAAAACAATTAGGTAGAAGGGTGTACTCTTCAATTTGACAAAATTAAAGTAGATTGACACCTATTGTAACACCCCAGAAATTCCTGAGACTAGAACTTAGATTTAAAACATGATCATGCAGAAAACTGAGAAAAAGACCTCAGTACAATTCACAGTACGACTCGTACAATCATCATACAAGCCATATTTGGACTCATAATAGGAGGTTGGAGAAAAATAGTAAGTGTGATTGGAGGAGTCATGAGTGCATGTTACAACTCGCACCAAGATGGTACGGATCATACTGACCAGACATGGATAAGTTCAGATGAATGATTAGGGAATTTATGGGTAACCATTATTCATGGAACGACTCATGGTATACAGGTACGAACCATACACTGAGTTGTGAGTTGAATCAGGGGAGTGTTCAGGAGGAAATCGCGGATCGAGGTACTACACGTAGGATGCTTGTACAGATCATATGAGGCTTCCGTGGAAAACTTATTAGAAATGGTATGGATCAGGTTCCCTAGCCATAACTGAAGGTACAGGCCGTAAGATGCTGGTACGAATTGTAGGTTGAGTCATACCACCTGACGAGCAAAAATTTTAATAACTATTTCAGGGGAATTTTTGTAAAACCTTATAATACTAGCCTATAAAATATGTCATATTAATACTATTTTGAAGGGGTTTTAGAGGATTTTTCCACCCTCTCCCCTCATTCTTTTCCAAAATCACTTAGAAGTCACGTAAGAACTCAAACAGACTCCCTAGAGCCAAAGCTAGGGCTTCTTTTCTTCTTCAGAATTCAGGTGTCTTCTCTGAGAAATTCTACTCCCGGTATATGGAATTCCAGTAAAAGAATATTTCTGACCCTTATGTCCCAAATTCTTTACAACAATCTCCTGAGTTCCAGCCCTGTAGAATATCGAAACTAGGGTTTTCCTTTAGATAGTTTATGAATTCCTTTATTCTGATAATTCTTGAGTTTTTCCTAGATTATTATCAGTTGTAATTCATGCTTGGTATTTCATTTCATAAAGTATGTATTTTAGCCCTAATCTTAAGATGTGGTTTGAATGGGACTTGCATAATCGAGAATTTATACATGAATATTGTTTGTCTGCATAGTTCCTTTTTATTTACCAATGTTAGTACAGATGCATGATTAGAAGTTAGACTTTGACTTACCCAGTCTCAGAGTCTCAATCAATACTCAGTACACTCAGTGTTCTATAGAAATGTTAGCTGATTCATTTGACTACATTTAGTCTTGAGGAACTGAGTAACCTCAGTAGTACTAGTTATCAGTTGTTCCTCAGACCGTTACGACACTTTCAGATAAAGAAGCTTTGATGAGTCTTGGAACAAAGTTACTGTCAAGTCCTTAGACTTTCAAGACATTTACAGACAAGTCATGCTGACTTAAGTCTTAGGACACCTGTTTCGAGCTATCAGCCTAGTTATACATAATTAGCACTTCCAATGGGAGTAGGACTTAGCACTGAGTGGAGTCAGAGTTCAACGCACCCAGATTCCAAGAACTATTTTGCCATTGTAGGTTATTAGCTCAAATGGGAATCAGGAAGTGATCACCCAGCTCAACTACTATACCTTGGCAAGGTATAGTGGGCCTTCTTCGATGGGGGGTATACATCGGACTTAATGTCTAGCTCATGTGGTTACATGTCGGTTATAGTTTCTCCCGATTGACTTCGATGCAAT
>JACEIK010006735.1:37802-85684 GCA_018107945.1 Datura stramonium | reverse complement strand
CATGGTGGCCTTGTCGGCCCGTGTAGGTTCCTTGTTATGAGCATGTTCTGGTTAGCTGTTATTATATTCACAGGTGGCTATAGGCCCAGTCGGCCGGAGGTTGTGTTTACAGCCGTTATATAGCCCGTTGTTTCCAGAAATCAGAAATAGAGCTAGTCAGGCACCAAATGTGCTTAGGCTCACCAGTCAGCAGTCCAGGTCCTACTAGAGCACCAGGTGCCTGTCATACCCCCCAAGGCGGGGCGTGACATCATCATCTTAGGGTTCAGGAGCGTGACATGCCGAAGACAGCCTTCAGGACTTGGTATGGTTATTATGAGTTTGTAGTTATGCCTTTTGGACTAACAAATGCTCCTACATCTTTTATGGATTTGATGAGTAGGGTGTTCAAGCCGTATTTGGATATGTTCATGATCATGTTCATAGATGACATTCTCATATACTCTCGGAGTGCGGAGGAGCATGCCTCTCATTTGAGGGTGGTACTACAGACTCTTAAGGATCACCAATTATATGCTAAGTTCAACAAGTGCGAGTTTTGGCTAGAATCAGTAGCATTTTTGGGTCATGTGGTGTCAAGTGAGGGTGTGTAGGTGGACTCTCAAAAGATAGAAGCGGTGAAGAATTGGCTTAGACCAATGAGTCCTTTGGATATCAAGAGCTTCTTGGGCTTAGATGGTTACTACTGGAGGTTTGTTGAAGGGTTTTCATCCATTGCAGCATTGTTGACTATGTTGACCCAGAAGAAAGTGAAGTTTCAATGGTCGGAGGCTTGTGAGAAGAGATTTCAATAGCTTAAAACTCGACTCACCCCAGCACCAGTGTTGACTCTACCTGAGGGTACTGATGGGTTTGTGGTATATTGTGATTCCTTGAGGATCGGTCTTGGTTGTGTATTAATGCAGCACGGTAAGGTTATAGCCTATGCTTCCAGGCAGCTGAAGGTCCATGAGAAGAACTATCCTACTCACAACCTTGAATTAGAGGCGGTAGTATTTTCCTTGAAGATTTGGAGACACTATCTATACGGGGTCCGTGTGGATGTGTTTACAGACCACAAAAGCCTACAGTACGTGTTTACCCAAAAGGATCTTAATCTAAGTAAAAAAAGGTGGTTGGAGCTCCTTAAGGATTATGAAACGAGTGTCCTTTATCATCCAGGAAAGGCTAATATGGTGGTAGACGCTCTTAGCAGGCTTTCAATGGAGAGTGTGACCCATGTAGATGAGGAGATGAAAGAGTTAGTGAAGGATGTACATCGGCTTGCAGGACTAGGAGTTCATCTTGTTGACTCGACGAATAGTGATGTCATTTTTTAGAATGGGTTAGAATCTTCCTTGGTGACCGAGGTCAAAGCTAGAAAAGATGAGGATCCTATTTTGGAAAAGTTGAAGCAAGCCGTTCAGAACCAGAAGGTGGAGGTCTTATCCCAAGGGGGAGATGGTGTACTACAATATCAGGGTCATTTGTGTGTACCGGGAGTTGATGACTTGAGGGAGCGGATATTGCATGAGGTTCATGGTTCCAGATATTCTATACATCCAAGTTCCACCAAGATGTACTGTGACTTGCGGGAAGTTTATTGGTGGAATGACATGAAGAAGGACATAATGGAGTTTGTGACTAAGTGTATGAATTGTCAACAGGTGAAGGTTGAGCATCAAAGACCCGGAGGTGTGCTTCAAGAAATTAGTATCCCTACTTGGAAGTGGGAGGAAATCAATATGGACTTCATTCCAGGGTTGCCTCGTACTCATCGACAATATGACTCTATTTGGGTGGTGGTAGACAGGTTGACTAAAGCAGTTCATATTTTATTGGTCAAGACTACTGATTAAGTGGAGGATTATGCAAACTTGTATATTCGGGAGTTAGTTCGGTTGCACGGACAGAGTTCCCTTGTCCATCATATCAAATAGAGACACTCAGTTTACCTCCCAGTTTTGGAGATTGTTTCAGAAGGGACTTGGTTTTGAAGTCAAACTTAGCACGACATTTCACCCACAAACAGATGGTCAAGCTAAACTGACCATTCAGAATCTTGAGGACATGTTGAGAATGTGTGTGATTGATTTCAAAGGTAGTTGGGATAACCATTTACCTCTCATTGAGTTTGCATATAATAACAACTACCGTTCCAGCATTCAGATGACTCCATTTGAGGCTCTTTGTGGGCGGAGATGTAGATCGCCTATTTGTAGTTTAGAGGTCGGTGAAGCAGCATTGATAGGGAAAGATTCAGTCTACGAGGCTATGGAGAAGGTTCAGCTTATAAGGGAAAGGTTGAAAATAGCCCAGAGTCTCCAAAAGTCCTATGCATATGTGAGAAAGAGAGAACTTGAGTTTGAAGTTGATGATTAGGTGTTTCTGAAGGAATCTCCCATGAAGGGATTGATGAGGTGCAAAAAGAAAGGAAAACTCAATCCCCGTTATGTTGGCCCATATCGGATTGTGAGATGGGTTGGCAAGGTAGCGTATGAGTTGGAGTGCCCTCAGAATTGGCTTTAGTACATCCAGTTTTCTATGTATCTCCCTTAAAGAAGTGCATGGGTGATCAAGCTTTGGTTGTCCTGGTGGAGAACATAGGTGTGAAGGATAGTCTTAGCTATGAGGATATTCCAGTGGAAATACTTGATCGTCAGGTTCGCAAGCTAAGAAACAAAGAAGTAGCTTCAGTAAAGGTCTTATGGAGGAATCATCATGTTGAGGGAGCTACATGGGAAGCCGAAGAAGATATGGCTAGATACCCGCATCGATTCCCTTCCGATATAATTTCAGCTTGAGATATCAGTTTCCTCCCTAGTACTCTATTCAGTTTCATATTCAGTTCATATGTCCCAGTTTCTTTCATGTCTATGCATGTATGTATGATTCATGAATTCAGTTTAGCCATGTAATTCAGGCCGGAGTCAGTCATTCCGTCAATTTTCAACTTTAAATGTTCATTACTTGGTATGATAGTTGCATTTCTCAGCCTTTCAGTATGGTTACCCACATTTGAGAATGAATGTTCCCAAGGGGGAGATATTGTAATACCCTGAAAGCGCTAAGATCATATCCAAGGTTTGAAATGGAGAAAATAGAAATTTCTGTACCAGGTCACAGGACGAATCGTCCAGTGACCTGTGAGGTGCACCACGAATCATTAGGTGACTCGTGGAGTGAAGGGAGAGTTTGTTGGATTTTTGAACTTTGGGGTTGACCACGAGACAAGCCACTACTCGTGGTCAGGGTAACGAGTCGTGGAGTCAGCCGTGGTCAAGAGCCATCTTGAAGATTGAAATTTTAGGCAGTGAACCCAACCACTCGTCACTACGAGTCGTCCCTCAGGCAAAGAGTCATCCTGTCCCTCGTTGGTACTGGCAGTGTGTTTTTCCTTGCGAATATATTAAGGGCTTTTCTGTAATTTTTATGTTCCTAAGACCTAATCTATATCATTTTAAGCTCAGATAAGTGTGTATTAAGAGGATTTAGCTGATTCTAAACCTATCCCTTCCATGCATGCAAGCCTAGAAGTTCCTAAGGGTGATCAAGCTTAGAAATTCATCAATTCTTCTTCAATTTCCTTGGGCATTAAAGAGGTTAAAATCAGGAGTAGCCAGGTATGTAGGGTTATGAATGGGTGTATCTATCCACTCCCATGCCTAATTCCTTCTCAAATTCATGAAAATTCTAGTTGATGAGTCTATGGGGTTTTAACCCAACTTGTGAATTTTCTAAGTATCTATCACGGGTATAATCTATTCATGTTTCTAATGTTGAATTATGATCCATGGGAATGTTTTATAATGTTTAAAATTACAAATCATGTTTTCAAAGTTTTACAAATTATGATGCCCAATTGTGAAAGTTCATGAAAAGATGAGATTATGATCTATGTTTTCGAGTATGATGAGAGGTTCATGATGCAAGTATGATTTTGAATTACGCATGTCTATATTCATGTTTTGACTATCAAAGTCTATTTAAAGTATGTTTATGTTTGGGCAATCCCAAATGATCAAATGTGTTTCATGATTTATCTCGATTTCATGTTATTAGGTTACCACATGGATTTTGGAGTCTATACTCCCACTCTTTCAGCTTGTGGTATGGTTTGAGCCAAGGCTCTTCATGTTAAATTTTTAGATTTTATATATCATGTTATGATTCATCTTTGTCACTAGATGATGGTTCAACTTCATTGAAAAATGATGGAGAGCATATGCATGTTTTTGGGAGTAGTATCTAGCACCGAGTAGGCTAAGGATCAGTCAACCCTGTGCCTCAAAACTATGTGCCAATGTAGGTATGATCAAATTATTTGGGACCTCCTTTGTGATCTTCCCCTGCCCAAGGGGCCTTCAGCTTGATATCGATATCATGGCAGCGTCTTAGCTCTGTCTAGGATTTGTACGGCTCTGCCCACTTGAGTGTAATAGTCGGGACCACATAAGCTCTATTGTTATCTGTCGGTTATATGACGAGTCTCCCATTGTTCCTCATGATTTCAGTTATGCATGTTCATCAGTCATGATATTATGTTTTTAGTAGGTTTTACCCAATGTCCAGTTTACTTATGAATAATAATCAGTTTCAGCTTTGGGTTGTTCGATTCAGTTATGTTTAAATCATGTTTTTAGATAATAGCATGCAAGCCCTACTCTCAGAATCTTATGATGGAATGTTTTATGATATGCATGATTTTTTATTTTTACTTACATAGATGTTTTACTTACCTTGCATACTCGGTGCATTCCACGTACTGACCGCATACTCTATGTTGTATCATTTCATGATACATGCTCGGATATTCAGGTTCAGTCCCGCCATTAGCCAGATCCTCAGAGTTAGCATCTCTCAGCCAGAGTTGGTGAGTCCTTATCCTTCGAGGAACCTTTTTATCAGTTGTATTCAGTACTTTCAGTTTCAGTCTTTAGTGAGTTAGTTGGGGTCTTGCCTCATTAACTCGTCAGTATGTAGAGGTTTATCAAACATAGTATGTTTTCAGTTCCAAATCGCTATATGTATTCACATATTCAATGTCATCAGATTTTTAGACTTTCGCTATTTTATATATGTTAGACTTCCGTATTATTATGTTGATATTAGATGTCATGTTCATGCCATGGGTAGACTTGGAGCCTCTCAAAGTTCTTTATCCTGTGTCTTGATCCAGGCCTATGTTCGGGTCGTGACAGCCTCCTAAGATTAGAATACATTCGAAGACGAATGTTCCTAAGGTGGTGGGGATGATGTTACACCCCATAATTGTGTTTGACTAGCTGACGTGTGCATGTGCTTGTGGAGAGTGTTTAGAGCACGGAACATGCGGGGAAAGGCCCGAAGGGGCAATGCATGAGTGAATTGTCGAACTAGTGGGGGCCGAAGCCAGAGGCGGGTCGCAAGGAGCGCCGTCGTGCCCCTCCTCCAGCACCTTAAGCAGTGCATCACACTCTTCTGTCGGCGTGTTAGCCGGCACACCACGGCTCCTCTCTACCGCCTCTCTATATATATGTTTACGTGTTGTGTGAAGTTCATTACAATATTTCCCAAATGAGCAGCTCGGATCTAGAGAAAAGGTTCATGAGGGTTTCGTCAAACTGAAGCCGAATTACGTCGTTAAATCATTTCCAAACGCTAATTCTTCTTGGGTAATGATTTTTAGGCCTATGAAGAACGTATCTGCGGAATTATTTCTTCGAAATTGGCCTAGTTTGATGGAGTACCATGGAGTATAACTCGTAGAAGTTACTTCTATTCAAGTCATAATCGTCTACAAGTGATATGTAAGTATTCTAAATTCTCAAAAATTCGTGAGGTTTTTACTAAATTTGGGCAGATTATGAATTCTGGTCATTGTGGGTATTGTATGATATTACTAGCTATTTTCATGGATTAAGAATAGATTTATTACATCAACATAAAGGTTATGAGTTGGAGAAATTACTTGTTCAAGGTTGGAACAGGATTGAGTGAGCTCGAATTGGAAATTGAGTTATGTTAAGGCTATTTTCTTCGATAAGTTATTCTCGTCGTATAGTTGATACAACCCACACTTTTGGTAAGTAAGTTGCAAGTACGTATGTTGTGAGTAGCTATTACAAGTAGCTAATGATTGCATATGTTGTGGTTAGCTTCTATGAGATGAATTGAAGTTAGATCATAATATTCCTGATCAGGACAGAGTATATACAGTGTGACAAATGCTAGGAGTGTCATTAGAGGGATTATGATGTCTCGCAGTCATACTAAGGCCTTAGAAGCTAGTATTTAGCTGTTGGGCCTAACCTGGTAGGGTTGGACAACATAGGGAGTAGCTGAACGATATAACTTTCTATTTGACGCCTATATAGATTGTAAAGCTATCCCACAGGCCGTTGGCGCACTTTGAGGCCTCCAGGGCTAGAATCTTGATAAGGTGGCCTTACCTTCGAGTCGATGGCACTGGGGTTGCCTAATGAACTGAGCGACAGCTTGCCATATGATGGCTATTCTCAGTGACTGCTAGCTTCAGCCAACTTATTAATTTTCATATAGGTCACTCAGGAAACCACCCTAGTTTCTAGAAATCTGATAGACTAAATAATACCCTAGGGGAGGAAACTTGTTAGTGATTAGACAAGGGGCCAATTCCCCGAGGCTACTCTTGTAGATGCCCACGTACATGTTGCTGCAAAGGGCTAAATCCAGATATACCTGCCTACGGGGCAATGAATTGCTCAGAGAAGCTAATATTATCTGGACAGACCAGGTTGACGCCAAAGAGACTAGAACCATAGTATTGTAGTATTACTTTTAGGCTAATAATTATAGTAAACTCCCGGTGGAAAGTTAGGACTGACTGCTTAGGAACATGTCCGATTAGTAGCAGCCCTACTATCGTTCTAGGTGCAGGAACTAAATAGTTGATCGCTTGCGATCTTGCTATTCTATTATGAGCTATCATTGTGCTAGTATGACTTTCAGAGTAACACTAAGGTCACCCCAGACCTCGCCCTATTCCGTCTAAACTGACAGAGGTTGTAATCATTGCCAGAACCTACTAGTCAGATGTAGGCAAATGGGGTGTACCTGTTGGCAGCTATATAGACTATTTTAGGGGCGAATAGCGATTGTGTTAGGCCTAAGGAGCTAGGTATGCCTATTGAGTGACTATATTGAGGCTATAGCATTGTACCCCTATAGGGATTGACCCTCTGTAGTTGGTCTCCCATCAAACGACCTCGGGATTGCTAATTGTATCATTGCCTACAGGGCTATAGATTGCTCATAGGAGCTATGTGATGTCTGAAAGGACTATATTCAGGCCTACAAGGCCATATCAAAGTCCATTCGCGTATGGATTTCCTTTATGCCATAACAACATTACTGACCCTCAGTGGAGCCTCGCGAGCCCAGGGTGCAGTTACAAAAGCCTAGAGGGCTCAGATGCAGTTACAGGAGCCCAAGGACTCAGTTGCAGTCCTATAGGCCAGATAGGTTTTATTATAGTTACTTGCGACCTAGTTAGGGGTATATTGATTGAACTATACTTGCCAATGCTTATGGGGGCCCAAACAGGTGTAACGATCTCTTTGTTGCTTTGCACCTTCCCGGCTTATGGGGGTCAGGTTAGGTTCTTATTTGTATACTTTCTTACTAGATATAGTCCATAAATGTATAATCGTGTAGTTTAAGTTCCCATTTGTATAATTGTCTACTAGATGCATGCTATGGTTATGAATGCGTACCGGTTAACTTGTACCACTTTTTGCTGATTACTTTCAGTTCTTTATCAGCTTCTATTCAGTTATTATTATTGCCTTGCATATTCGGCACATATTGTACTGACGCCCATACATGGGGCACGACATACTTGCCTGCAGGTTTAGAAAGGTAGGTTTTGGGACCTCCTTAGTAGCCATTCAGAGTCAGAAGGTTGGTCAACTCCTTTCATTTTGAGGTTCCAAATAGTAGAGGTTTGATTTTCCTTTCTTTTATAGTTTTGGGTAGGCCGGGGCCCTATCCTGACCAATACTTGGCTCTTTGTAGTTAATATAGAACTGCCTACCTTCCTTTTGTTATGAATTCGAAAACATGGTGGTCTTGTCGGCCCGCATAGGATACTTTTTATTATCGTGATTGCTGGGTTAGTTGTCTTGTGCAGGTTATATATTGTGGCCCAGTTGGCCCGAGACTGTGTTTACAGCCGAGATATAGCAGTTTGTTTTCTTTCTATGTGCTGCTGGCATGCACCATAGGTGTATTTGTCTAGCCAGGTTAGCTTAGAGTCCAGTGTGGCATTAGGTGCCAGTCATGCCTCCCATGATGGGGCGTGACATTCTTCGACTTTGGCATCTTGCATTTTCGCAAGGCTGTTTGGTTGGCAAACCCCTGTAACTTCTTCAAAGTTCACCTTGACTCCTTCTACATCATCATGTTGAGCTTCCTACCACGAGTCAGGTAGAGTATGCCCCGTTGTTCACTTCTTTTTTTTATTCTTCTCAATATCTCATCCACTTCTTCTTTTAGAGAACTATAGCTTCCTTCTTGAGAAGTTGATGATTTAATGGGCATTGAAGGGTTGACATCCCTTTCCGCATTAGACTCCTACTCTAAAAAAAGCTTGGAGCATGGCTTCCATGTGCCCACATGTATTGCATTTTCCCTCACAGGACATGACTTCATTCCTATCAAGCTTAGGAGCACAACTCCTATCATAGCTATTACAATGAGAGGTGAACTCATTTGGGCATCCACCCCAATGTCTATTATGACCACCACATAATATTCATCTATACACATCATAGGAGAAAGAAAGTGCACCCATCTCTCTTCTAGGAGCATATTTGTAATCTCACCAATGGCGTGGTCATCCACAATAGAGATATGGGTCATTACGATAAGGGTTACTACCAACAAACCTCTTTTCATTCCATGATGCCATAATATAAATATAGATTAAAAAAATAAAAACAAAACAAGATGTAAAGCAAAAATGAAAAACTAGTTCGAATCAATAAATAACTAATGACTTATCACAACTCAAGTCCCCGACAATGGCCCAATTTTGATAACGCTCAAAATACACTCCTCGTTTAGAGAAAATGTAAGCGATCGTTGTTTCAAAAGAAATAATCTGATGGGTGTTGGGATCGAATCCCACAGAGAATTGAGTCGTTAGTCCAAAAGTTATAAACTAACTCAAAGTAGAATGCATCATTGTTCAACATTTGAAAAATAAGTTGGGGAAAAAGGAAAATATAATCTAATTCTAAATTTAAAACTAATTGGAGGGAATTCCAATAGTTGCAATCACAAGTGAGATGGCTAGGGGTACGCTATAGATGAGTTCACAACTAAATCGGGATTTTCTTCAATGTCTTAGACTCAAAATTAACATAGATACCAGTGGATAATTCACATGCTCTTGTTTTTCAACCATAAGAATATTTGTGCATTGGGTTTTCTCAAATCCCAAAGCCAATTCAAGTTTTCAACCACAAAAACTTGAGGAAGGGCTATGTTATCTCTAGCCTTGACCTTTAATGGAGTGAAAATGTAGGTTTTGACTATCTCTAGATCAATCCCTCACACCAACACTCCAAATCTCCATTATTATCTTCTCACTCAAATCTCACCTTTCTCTCTCAAGAAAAATCAAGAAAAGTAAAGCCAAAATCATGTTTGTAACCATATATCTTAAAAATTAAAACTTGGGAGAAGATAATATATCTATACTTGCAATATGAATCCAAGAGTAACTTATCAAGACCCATTCAATTTAACAAACCCACCATGAACACACCCCTAATTAGCAGATTTGTTATGTATATTTAAAGAGAGAAAGAAGATATCAAGAGGATTCCCCTCCACAATCATCATATTTGCTTCACAATGTCTTACAACGACGGTGGAATTCCCCCAAAATGGGTTAAAGAGAAAGAAGAAGACAAGTACTTTATATCTCTACAATCCTATGATGAAAAAGTGACTGAATGATGAATGAATGGATTAATGAATGAGTGGGTGTATAATGAGAGTTATGTAAATATCTATACTTTCTTGCGCACAACTTTTCCCAAATGCCCTTGGTGCTTCTAGATGCTTTGGGAACCTTTCCAAGCACTTTTACCCTTCTAAAGACAGCCTCACTTGAGAAGCACCAGTGTTTCACCGGTGCCAATCCATGGAGCACTGGCTGTTTGCCAAGTGGAAATAGTTAACTGGCAGGTGAACCGGTGACTGGTCGGCGGTTCGCCGGTGGCCAACTGCGAAACACCAGTGAGTAGCCAGTCTGGAGCAGTTGCTCTAGTGTATTGCCTGCATTTTGCCCTTTCGGATCCGCGTTTAGCTAAATCAAAGCATGTCCTTACACCTCTTTTTGAGCTCAAATCTTCCCTTATCTTTGGCTCCTTTCCTTCATATGCTTACTCATCAAATTTCATCTCGAACCTCATGCGTTTTGCTCGATTTCATGCTTTCTCTACTCTCGTGGAGTACCTACAAAGAATTAAAGAGAAAGAACATAAAATCCATATAAATGATTTGAAAACTAAGCTAAAACTCATTCTTTGGAGCCTAATGAGTTGGTAAATTTCCAACTCATCATCCACCTAGATGTACTGTGACCTACGGGAAGTTTATTGATAGAATGACATGAGAAGGACATTGCATAATTTGTAGCTAAGTGTCCAAACTGCCAATAGGTCAAGGTTGAACATCAGAGACCTTGAGGTATGACTCAGGATATCAGTATTCTTTCTTAGAAGTGGGATGAAATAAACATGGATTTTACTATAGGTCTACCTCGTATGACCCGACAGCTTGACTCAATTTGGGTGGTTGTAGATCGGATGACTAAGTCGGCACATTTCCTACAAGTTAAGAGACATATTCAGCTGAGGATTATGCTAGACTATACATCCAGGAGTTGATCAGACTGCATGGAGTCCCCTTGTCCATCATTTCATACAAGGGTACTTAGTTCACCTTGAACTTCTGGAAGACATTTCAAAAGGGACTTGGTACTCAGATTAAGCTCAGTACTCCTTTCTATCAGTAGATAGATGGCCAGGCTGAGCAAACTATTTATACTCTAGAGGATATGTTGAGGGCATGCATGATCAATTTCAAGGGCAGTTGGGATGATCACCTACCTCTCATTGAGTTTACATACAACAATAGCTACCACTCTAGAAGGAGATATAGGTCTCCTATAGGGTGGTTCGAGGTTGGTAAAGATAAATTAATAATAGAGCCTGATTTAGTACATGAAGTGTCACGACCCGAACATACGCCCGGGTCTAAACACGGAACCTAGAACCTGAATGGCTCCAAGTCAACCCATGCCACAAACATGATAACTAAAGATCATCATTTATGCAAAACTGATAACTGAATTCTGAAATAGAGAAAGTTTGAATAACAAAATGTCTAGCCAACGGTAATATAATAACACTGAGTCTAAAGCTGAATATATAAATCTATGTCTGAAAAGCCTCTACTAACTGATAAGATGCTGGGACAAGCCCCCGGCTATCTCTAAGTCTAAAAAAAATTGACATAATGATACTGAAAGATAGATATCCTCGAAGGATGAGGACCCACTCAAGTATGGGTTTGAACTAGAATGGAAGTAGGACTAACGGTGCCACTGAGTCTGATCGCTAGGACCTGTATCATCAAATGATACTGCGTAGAGTATGCGGTCAGTACTTGAAATGTATTGAGTATGTGTGGTAAGTAAAATAGGTTGAGTAAGTATAATTGAAATCATGCATATTAACATAAATCATAACATCAAAAGAGTAGGGACTACATGCTGATATTTGAAAACATGAATAATCATAAATTGGATCTCTTAACTGAATTGAACGACCCAAAGCTGAAACTAAAATTCATAAGTAAAAGCCGATAAACTGATCATCGGGTCAAACTTGTTGAAAAAATAATATCATAACTTATAAACACGCATAACTGAGATCATGAGGAATAATGGGAGACTCTCCATACAACCGACCATATCACGATAGAGCTTATGTGATCCCAACTATTATAGTTAAGTGGGCAGAGCCATCCAAAGCCTTGCCAGGGCTAAGGGCGCTACCATGATATCGATATCAAGTTGAAGGCCATTTCGGGGTAAGGGAAGCTCACAAGGGAGGTTCAAAGTAAATGGATAAATCCTACGTTGGTGCATAGTTTTGAAACTTGGGGTTTTCATGAAAACTTGGCCTACTCGGTGCTAGACATTGCTCCCAAAAACAAGCAAAGTGCTCAGCATCATTTTTCAACGAAGCTGAAACCATACCATAAGATGAACGTGGGAGTATAGACTCCAAAACCATATGGTAAGCTGATTTATAGAGCTAAACTGAATCATGAAAACATTGTAAATCTGAGTGGGATTACCCCAAAATCTGAAGATCATGCATACTTGAAATAGACTTCACTAGTCAAAACTATAGATTCATGTATGGGTAATTTGTAAACATATATACATGCTAGATACTTCATCATACTTGAAATCATCAATAAAAAACTAAACTTTTTCATAAACTTGCATAGTTGGGAAAAATCTTCTAAACTTGAACTCATGAATTTATAGTAAAAACATGTATATATTCAACCCATTATTCATCATATATACTTTAAAACACAAAGAGAATCGATCCACAAACAATTCGTAAGAATTCTATGAAATTAAATTGAAATCCCTTTTGATCATAATTTGATTGAGACTTGATTCATGAAACTGAGGAGAATTATGAACATGAGAGTGAAAGGAACCCTCATTCATGGCCTTATATACCTGGAAGAACTGAATCTGCACTTTCCCTAGAAAGCCCAAAGGATTTTGAGAAGAAATTGGAGGACTCTAGGCTTGATCTTCAATGTAGAGGTCTAGGCTTGCATGCATGGGAGGGGAAGGGTTACAATAGGCTTAACCCCTCTTAATACACCTCTTTCAGTGCTTAAAATGATGTAGTTTAGGGCTTAGGAGTTTAGTAATTATAGAAAAGCCCTACTTAAATAGTAGAAAATTTCACTCTGCCAGGTGTCATGACTCACAGCACGAGTCATACCTCAATACCACGACTCATGGTTACCATCCGTAGTCACCCCCTATTTTTCCCTGACTTTCTGAATTTCTCCGTGGATCAGACATAACTCGTACCACCAACGTAACCTATGAGTTGTTAGATCCACCCATAAATCACTGCTTCCAAGATCCTTAGTTCCTCCTCACGGTTGCAGGTCACAACTCATTGTTTCAGACTACAACTCGTACCCTGACTCATTCCTTCCAAATCTGCTACACAAGAGATCCATCACGACTACTGACCACGAGTCATACCGTCAACCTAAGACTCATGGCTCGCTCTCGTAATTCACTCATTCAGCTCTTTCATCCTTCTAAAAAATCATACATCAGCCCGTGGTTTTCCACAAAAGGTAGTACAACTACTCGTACCTTCTAACTAGGGTAACTCAGTCCTGAAACCACGGTTCATCCTATGACTTGTAACATGATCCCAAGAGTCGTACCTTGACTCATTGTCACTAAACTCCTCCTAGAGATCCTAACCACGAATGCTTCCTACGAGTCATACCTTCTCATTACGACTCATACCATGAGTCATTCTATGCAAAATGTTCTCTTTTCTGCTTAACACATTTCAAATCTCGGTCTAGTCTTAGGAAACTTTAGGGTATTACAATATATCCCCCTTGGGAGCATTCATCTTCAAATATGGGGTAAACATACTGAAAAACTAAGGAAAGAAACTGAAATCTCAAATACTAAACATCTGAGCTAAAAACTAACAGAGTGACTAACTTCGAACTGATATACATGGCTGAACTTAATTCATGAATTACACATACATACACTGACATGAAAGTAACTGAGAGATATGAACTAAATATGAAACTGAATAGAATACTAGAGAGGGAACTAATACATCATGTTGGAATTGAGTTGGTAGGGAAAAGGTGCGGGTATTTATCAATCATATATGCTTTGATGTCCCATGTAGCTCCCTCAACAAGATGATTTCGCCATAAGACTTTCACCGAAGCTACTTCTTTGTTCCTCAACTTCCAAACCTGACAATCAAAGATCTCAACCGAATCCTATTCATAGATAAGGTTCTCCTTCACACCTTGCTCTCCATAGGGACAACCAAAGTCGGATTACCGATGCACTTCTTTAACAATGATATGGAAAACTGGATGTACTGAAGCCATCTACGCTGATAGCTCCAACTTATAAGCCACCTAGCCAACACGTCTCATAATCCTATAGGGACCAACATATCGGGGACTAAGCTTCCCTTTCATTCCAAACCTCATCACTCCCTTCATGGGAGACACCTTCACAAGCACCCAATCATTAACTTCTAACTCAAGTTCTTTCCTCCTCACATTAGCATATGAATTTTGATGACTCTGAGTTGTTTTCAGCCTTTCCTTTATAAGGCGAACTTTCTCCATAGCCTCATGAATTGAATATGGACCTATCAATGTAGCTTCACCTACCTCAAACCAACCAATTGGCAATCTACATCTCTGCCCATAAAGAGCCTTAAATGGATCCATCTGGATACAAGAGTGGTAATTGTTATTGTAAGCAAACTCGATGAGAGGTATGATCATCCCGACTACCTTTGAAGTCAATCAAACAAGATCTCAAGACATCCTTAAGACTGTGAATGGTTTGCTCACCCTAACCATCTTTCTATGGGTGAATAGTTGTGCTAAGCTTGACATGAGTACCAAGGCCCTTCTTAAACAATCTCCAAAACTGGGAGGTAAACTGGGTACCCCTATCTAATATGATGGATAAAGGCACTCCACGCAATCGAACTAACTCCCGAATATACAATTTAGCATAGTCCTCTGCTAAATCGATAGTTTTGACTGGTAAGAAATGAGCTGCTTTGGTCAACTTGTGTACCACCACCCATATAGAGTCCTACTGTCAGCGAGTGCGAGGCAACCCTGTGATGAAGTCCATATAGATCTCTTCCCACTTCCAAGTGGGGATACTAATGTCTTGTAGCATACTTCCTGGTGTTTAATTGTTACACCCCAAAGTTTTTTTTGATGATTATTTGATGGTTATATGTCATATTAAGAGAATTATGGGTCGTATGTTGTCCATAGGTGAGGAGGGATACATGTGCAAAGGGGAAAAACAGAAAGAGTATATGAAGTTTGTAAATATGATTCAAATTTAAATGGTCATATCTCCAAACATATAATGATCCAGAAGTCCCACGCCTATCAAATGAAAGGTATTTTAGTATAGTTTATAGTGAAAAAAACCGCTCGTATCAATCGTTGTTCGGGCTAAAATGTTATGCTCGTTTGAAGAAAGCATGCCGGCTGGGGAAAGTGCCGGGCAGGCAGGCGCCAAGACAGGAAGGCAGCAGGCGCGCACGCGAGGGCGTGTCGCACGGGCGCCGCACGCGGGCGCCGCCCAGACCTTTGCCAGCCCCCCTATATGAAGTAAAATTGAGCTAGAAAGCTCATTTCTACTCCGTTTTAGTTGATTTCTTTTGAGTCGAGAGAATTTAAAGCCCTATCACATGGTGAAAAGATATCCCAGGTAAGAAACTTCAATCTTGTCTCTTTTGGGCTTTGAAAAGAGAACCTTGAAAGAAGGTCATGGCTTGTGGTTGACTGTGGTATTGCTGCATTTTTAGATGATTCTAGGCGAGGAGGAAGAGTAGGGTTGCTCCTGCTTTGGCTGATAACATCTCCGAAGAGGTAAGTAATTCCATGCAGTTTCTTTAAGTTTATGAGGTGAATGTTGTAGTATTGTTGTTGTTTCTTTGTGTGTTTTTGTGGCATGTCATGCCCAATTTTCCCAGAACTTTGGTGAAGTTAAGTTGCTGCTTGTTGGGTTTGTAAATTGGACTTGGAAGGAGCTTAAGGAGAAGCAGAAAGGAAGATTTTTGGCAAAATTAGGGTCGACGTGCCAAGGTATGTAAAGGCGTCCCTTTCCTTGTTTTTCAAGCACGAAACCAAGTTATTGAAAGGATCAATATTCCTATGTTTTTAAAATCATATTGAGGCATGTATGATACTTTCCAAAGGGTTGGAAATACTTGGCATAAATCTTGAATCGTTAAGAATGGTTGAAGAGGAACAAATGTGACGAAAGTAATTTTATAAGATTGTTTGCCGTAGTTCATCGAGTCTGAAGTCCTTAACGTAGGCGTGAGCTGGTCCTTTGCAGTACACTGTATATGTGATGTTGAATATATGTTAAGATTTGGTCACTTAGTAGAATTGGTAGGGAAATGTTAAGACGACGACATGTAATTGAACTTAAGCTAAGAAGATGACGCTAAGCCGATTGAGGGTAAACGAGCTTATTGAAATGACATTTTAATAAATATTGTTAATCCCTCCTAGATGTTTATGTTTTAAAAGTGCTTAAGGTAAAAAGTAGATTTTATGTTTTCCTCTTTAAGCTAAGCAAGCGGCTTTATAGCGAATAAGCTAAGTGGAAGTACATGCTAATGGGGAAAGCGTGGCTAAGTTATCAATTAGGCTCGATACATGCTAACGGGGAAAGCGTCGCTAAGTTGTCAATTAGGCAGAAGGTACCGCATATAAGAACTGATGGAATAGTGAACACGGGTAAGACTTGAGTGTAGAGTGAATAATTTTGGCAAAGAAGTTGAGATGAATCGCGAAAGTATTTAAATGTTAAATTAGGCAGTGCAGGTTACGATGGTGAACGAGGTAGGCAACAACTAGGAAGATTAACCTATTCTAAAGATGTTTAGCAAGAGTTATAATTAATTGTTTATATTCAATATATGTGTGGTGATGAATAACCACTAAAGTGTTAACCTTCTACGATATAATTAGAGTTGAGCGATACGCAAAAAGTAACTTAAGTTGAGAAGCTCTCTGCTATACCCTAAAACGATTATGTTAAGTTATCTATTCTAAGTGTTGAAATTTTAGCACCATGTCTGAAAAGGGTAATCCTAGGATCTTCTAAGTCACTTATGATTATGTAAGCTTTCTTAAGCTTCACGAGATAATTGCAAGAATTATGTAAGTCAATCCAGCATCACCCGAGTGCAATATATATCTTTATTTGCCTATAGGGAGTCACTTAGAGAGTTACTCACAGTTCCTAAGTTATAGAGCTTCAAGTCTCAAATCCTTAAGTTATGTCTTTACGTCCTAATTTATGTTGAAATGTGCTAGCTGATCTAAAGTTTTGAGAGTCATATTTAAGGAATTATGCTAATGTCTCGCTCAAGTATTTGATGTTGTATTCGAGTCTAAAAACTCAAGTCTTTATATGTCTTTCCAGTAAGAAGTCTTAATGTATATGACTTTCATGTTATAACATACAGTTGAATTCTTTCAGTTATATTCAAGTCATGCATCTTATGTTTAGCTCTTGTTGAGTTATCGGTTGAATTTCCTAAATTCGAGAGGAGGGATTCTCCCATGTACCATGTTCCTAATGTCTAGTAAGTAAAAGTGCAGGCTATGATAATGATCAGTTAAGCTCAAAATTTTGAATACCAGGAAGTCTCCTGGAGGTCACCTAGTTAACTAAATACGAGTTATACATTATATAGAAGTCTAATACGTTGTATGTCACGTAGTTGATTCTCAGTTCTATGTATATGACAAATAACTCCAAGTTCCTAGTTATAATTTCCATATTTTCCTGCAAATACGTCAAATGAATTAAGAACTATATGTGCTTATCTACATGATAAATTTAGCAATGAAATTCCAATGTATGGTTGTCACGTCACAGGGTAAAGGAACCACCTAGTAGGCGGTATATATTTGCAGTTCCCCAATTGTTAAAGAATTGTGTAGAGATGATCTCTATGTGTTTCTATCCAAGTAATATGTTAAATTGGTAGGATTATTTGTAGGACATTGCCTGTAAGCCTACAAAAGTTCTTATGTTGTCTAAACCTCTTGAAGGTACTTCAAGTAACTGAGTCAACATGTTCATGTATAATTTGACAACTGCGTGATATATACATATTTTCTAGCTTTACATGATATGGGTGCTCAGATGCATTTATGGGTTACGAAGAGGCCTATTCTGGCCACAGATTTAACATGTTCTTATGCCATACGTGTTAAATTGACTCAATATAAGCCATATCATCCCTATTTATGATTATGATTGAGAATTATTTTTATTTTTATCCCGATGTGGTACATCGAGTACGGAGATATTTTATTTTACCTCGGTGTAGTACATCGACTGGAGATATTTTATTTTACCCCGGTATTTGTACATCGGTTGGAGATATTTTATTTTGTCCGGTGGTACATCGGCTGGAGATATTTTTATGTTACCGGTGTGGTACATCGTTGGAGATATTTTTATTTTACCCGGTGTGATAGATGGCTGAAGATATTTTTATTTTTCCTGGTATGGTACGCCGGCTGGACGAATTTTATATTTGGATTTATGGTTGGCTGGTTCTTGGCATTACGGTTATAGTTTTCTTGTGTGCATTACTTGGTTTGCATTTGCACGCCCAGTTTGACTTATTGTAAGTTTTCGGTTTCGGGATTCGAGGTTTTACTATTCCTTATTTTTGGCTCAGTTATCATTGCTATCTTACAGGTTTACAGTTTTCTACTTTACATACCAGTAAATTTCATTCGTACTAACGTTCCTTTGCACAGGGATTTGCATTCGTCACGCGGTGCGGGTAAGTCGGGATTACCAGGTTGATAAGCAGTTCGTGAGATTAGTGGATGTGTTGATATGCTCTTTCTTTCTGGGCTAAGACTGGTTTGTTCACTGGTTTTGTTTCAGTTAGAGTTTTGAGATGCAGTTATGGGTAGGTCGGAGCCCTATTCCGACCATCAGTCAGTTTACTCTTTAGAGGCTTTGTGGACTCAGTGTGTACAATGGTATTCAGTTTGTGGCCTTATCGTCTTTTTGTTGTTTAGTTTAGCATACTCATAGCCTTGTTTGCATTTCAGTTGTTTACCCTGTATTGTTGAGACATTATAGGTCCAGTTTGTGCTCTAGTTGATTGTGGCAGGTGGCCTGGACGGCCTAAGTGTTACAGTTACAGATATCATATAGCCGACTTCCCAGTCAGTTAGGTATGGGGAGCCAGTCGCGCCCTTCACCCAGTTATGGGGCGTGGAATTAATGCTCCACTTTCACATGTTGACAGTTCGGATACTTAGCCACAAACTCAGCTATGTTCTTCTTTATGCCATTCCACCAATAGACTTCCCGTAGTTGACGGTACATCTTGGTGGCATCTGGATATATAGAGTTTCTGGAACCATGAGCCTTATGCAACATCTATTCTCTCAAATCATCAACATTAAGAATACATAAACGACCTAATATCGAAGCACACCATCTCCCCCTAGGAAAAAGACCTACACCTTCTGATTTTGAATTGCTTCTTTTAACTTCACCAAAATAGGATCCTCATCTTGCCTAGTCTTGACCTCAGTCACCAAAGAGGATTCTGACCCATTTTGAACAATGACACCCCCATTTGAAAGTTTGATATCACCATGAAAAGGGCCATTTGGGCCGGGGACAGTCACAAAGGAGGTCCCAACATACCTACGGTGAAACGTAGTTTATGAGATCCAGGGCAGAACCTAGGCCCTGAACCTACTCGGTGTTTGATACTACTCTCAAAACATATATAATGCCCATGGTATAACATGCATGAATTCATGGGCTAGTTAAATCATGATTATCATAAACATTCTTGTACATACGTGAACTAGTCATGACATAAGGCCCGTGAGTCGGCCAAAACATAATTTGAATCATAGGGTTCATACATACTTGTAAATCATGCATATAGCTTGAAATTCATAAAATCTTGATGGGTAATACAATAAATTCATGATTTGAATCATAGTTCATGCTGGGCTTGTAAATATCATCAATGGAAAAGTAGATCATAAATCGATTCATCATGGGT
Source organism: Datura stramonium (assembly GCA_018107945.1). Classification (NCBI taxonomy): domain Eukaryota; kingdom Viridiplantae; phylum Streptophyta; class Magnoliopsida; order Solanales; family Solanaceae; genus Datura; species Datura stramonium. The sequence goes on along the minus strand of JACEIK010006735.1, from coordinate 65,741 downwards.
CATGCATAATTAGGCTTGATTTCATAAAAATCAAAATTGATAAAATTATAAATGATTTAAATAATAAAAATTGATCAAAAGCCATAGATTATGATGAGATTCTAAAATCACAAAACCCATTATCAAATCATTAGACTTTTATAAAAATCATCTTCAAAACGACATGAGTTTTTGAAGAAATTTTAGTAAAAATCATAGAGGATGGGCATGGGTGTGGAAAAAGTCGCCCATTTATAGCCTTACATACCTGGGAATATCTGATTCTTAACTTCCCTTGATTTCCCAAGGATGAAATTGAAAGAAGTGAAGAGAAGAGCCTAGAATCTCCCTTAATTAACTCTCAATATTTTTGCATGCATGAATGGAGACTGAGAATGGATCATTCTCCTAAAAACCAACCTTTCATGAGCTAAAACGATGTAGTTTAGGGTCTTATAACGTGAAAAAAATAAAGAATTCCCTTAATGAATCTGCTGTGAAAACTGGCCGGGCTGAACTAACGGACGGAACCAACGGGTCGTTGGATCTAATGACGACCCATTCTGTCGCTTGTGGTTTGCACTGCTGAAGCTTACTTCCGGAACTGACCAACGGATGGACAGGACGAATCGTCCTCCAAAACAATGATTCGTTACTTCATCCGTTTTTTGCTCATCACAAAAGTCTGAACCTACTTACCACGGGCCTCACCATGACTCATGGTTTCTTCCAACGAGTCGTGGTCTCGATCCGTCATCTATACTGGAATTTCTTGCACCAAAGCAACAACCGGTAACAATGACTCGTTACAACCCACAACGATTCGTTGGAAGGCCCATTGTATACCACCTGCTGTACCTAACCTCTTCCAACGCCTGCTGACAATGGCTCATTGTTTCCAACAACGGTGGTTGTGTCGTCCCTTGTCTCCATTGCCACCCAGCCTTTCATAACCAACGACTGCATATAACCAACCGTGGTTTGATACAATGAGTCGTTCCATGGCCCATTCTGTGATAATTTCCTCAATTTCTGCAGTTTTCACTTTTTAGCTCTCGGGTCTACTCCTAGCTTTTGGGGTATTACGCATTTACTCGGCATTGCGACAAGATTTTGTAAACGTGTATAGCACTAGTTAGAAGGATAGAGAGATACATCATCACATGCATGAAATAGATTATGAAAGAGGGGAAATTTCCTAAAATGTCTTGTAGCCTCTCCCCCATAAGTCATAAGTGTGGCGTGCTTCACACCCATGGAAAAGACTCTACTCAACGCGGCTTTCAGACACCCTAGGACACTCTGAACCTTTGCTCTGATACCAAGTTTGTCGTGGACCAAATAGGCCCGGGTCTAGACACGGAACCTAGAACCATAAATGTCTCCAACTCAACCCATGGCATAAACATGATAACTAAATATCAACAATTGATAACTAAGTTATGAAATAGCGGAAGTCTAAATAACAAAATGTCCAGCCAATGGTAATATCATAACTCTGAGTCTAAAGCTAAATATACAAATCTATGTCTGAAAAACCCCTACTAACTGATGAGATCTTGGGACAAGCCCCCAGATATATCTAAGTCTGAAACAAAATGACATAATATTACTGAAACATTAATATCCTCGGAGGATGAGGACTCACCCTAGGAAGGGTCTAAACTGGAATGGAAGTCGGACTAACGATGCGGCTGAGTCTGATTGCTAGGACTTGTATCATGAAATGATACAACATAGAATATGCAATCAATACTTATAATGTACTGAGTATGTGTGGTAAGTAAAACAGGTTGAGTAAGTATAACTGAAATCATGCATATTAACAAAAATCATAACATAAGAGTAGGGACTACATCCTAATATCTGAAAACATGAATAATCATAAACTGGATCTCATAATTGAATTGAATGGCCCAAAGCTGAAACTAAAATTCGTAAGTAAAAGCTGATAAATTAATAGTTGGGTCAAACCTGCTGAAAACATAGTATCATAACTTATAAACACGCATAACTAACATTATAAGGAACAATGGGAGACTCGCCATAGAACCGATACCATCACGATAGAGCTTATGTGATCCCAACTATTATATTCAAGAGGGCATATCCGTCTAAAGCCTTGACAGAGCTAAGGGTGCTACCATGATATTGATATCAAGATGAAGGCCCTTTCGGGGTAGGGGAAGCTCATAAGGGAGGTCCTAAAGTAAATGGATAAATCCTATATTGGAATGTAGTTCTTTGACTCGTGGTTTTCATGAACCCCTGGCCTATTCGGTGCTAGATACTACTCCCCAAAAAATGCAAAGTGCTCACCATCATTTTTAAGTAAAGATGAAACCATACCATAAGCTGAAAGTGGGAGTATAGACTCCAAAACCATATGGTAAGATGATTTATAGAAATAAACTTAATCATGAAAACATGCTAAATCTAAATAGGAGTAAACAAAATCTGAAGATCATGCTTACTTGAAATAGATTTCACTAGTCAAAATCATAGATTCACATATAGGTGATTTGTCAAAATACATACATGTTAGATACTACATCATACTTAAAATCATCAATCAAAAACTAAACTTTTTTATAAACTTGCATAATTGGGAAAAATCTTCTAAAACTTGAACTCATGAATTTATAGTCAAAACATGTATAGAATCTACTCATCAATCATCAAACATACTTTAAACATAAAGGGAATCGAACCATAAACAATTTGTAAGAATTCTATGAAATTAGATTGAAATCTTTTTTTATCATAATTTGAATTGACACTTGATTCATGAGATTGGATAGAATTATGAGAATGAGAGTGAAAGGAACCCTCATTCATGGCTAGGAAGAATTGAATCTACACTGGCCCTAGAATGCCCAAAGGATTTTGAGAAGAAATTGGAGGATTCTAGGCTTGATCTTCAATGGAGAGGTCTAGGCTTTCATACAGGGAGGGAAAGGGTTAGAATAGGCTTAACCCCTCTTAATATACCTCTTTCATAGCTTAAAACAATGTAGTTTAGGGCTTATGAGCATATGAATTACAGAAATTCACTTACTTAAATCATAGAAAATTTCACTCTACCAGGTGTCACGACTTACATCACGAGTCGTACCTCAATACCATGACTCACGGTTACAATCTGTAGTCACCCCTATTTTTCCCTAACTTTTTGAAGTTCTCCACAGGTCATACGACGACTCGTACCACCAACCTATGAGTCGTTAGATCCACCCGTGATCACTGCTTCTAAGATCCTTAGTTCCTCCTCACCGGTGCAGGCGATGACTCATTTTTTCACACTACGAGTTGTACCATGGCTTATTCCTTCCAAATCTTCTACAAAGAGATCCATTACGACTACTGACCATGAGTCGTACCATCAACCTATGACTCGTGGCTTGCTCCTGTAGTTTACTTGTCCAGCTCCTCCATCCTTCTAACGAATTGTACATCGACCCGTAGTTTCCCACAACGGGTCATAAAATGACTCATACCTTCTAACCAGGGTAACTTAATCCTCAAATCATGATTCATCCTATGAATCGTAACATGATCCCATGAGTCGTACTTTGACCCATTGTCACTGAACTCATCCTACAGATCCTAACCACGAATGCTTCCTACGAGTCGTACCTTCTCATCATACACATTTCAAATCTCAGTCTAGTCTTAGGAACCTTTGGGGTATTACATGAAGTCATGAAGAAGGTTCATCTTATCAGAGAATGGTTGAAGACAGCTCAAAGTCGATAGAAATCATATGCAGATGTAAGGAAGAGAGAGATGGAGTTTGTTGTGGATGATTGGGTATATCTAAAAATTTCACCTATGAAAGGGGTGATGAGGTTCGGGAAGAAAGGGAAACTCAGTCCCCGCAATGTTGGTCCTTACAAAATCCTAAGGTGCACTGGCAATGTGGCCTATGAGTTGGATTTTCCTACGGAGTTAGCATCAGTGCATCCATCTTCCATGTGTCTCTATTGAAGAAATGCATCAATGATCTAAGTTCAGTTGTACCTTTAGAGTGTGTTGGTGTAAAAGATAGTCTCTCATACGAAATGATTCCAATGTAGATTCTAGACTGTCAGGTTCATAAGTTTAGGAATAAGGAGGTCACTTCAGTAAAAGTTTTATGGAGAAATCAGCTAGTTGAGGGAGCTACATGAGAATCTGAAGCAGATAAGATGGCTAGATACCCTCACCTTTTTACTTACAGCTCAGCTTCAACATTAGGTACTAAATTCCTCCTCAGTACTCTATTTAGTTTCATGCTCATCAGTTCCATCCATGCCTTAGAATGCATCCTTGGTGAGTGAGCTCAGTTCAGTTGTGTATCTTAGTTCGGAGTCAGTTACTCCTTCAATATTCAGTTTATAGTTTTCAGTTGGGGATCGCAGCTCTTTCCAACCTTCGAGCTTATTTAGTTTTCATTCAAGGACAAATGTTCACAAGGGGGAAATATTGTAATACCCCAAAAGTTCCTAAGACCAAACCCAGACTTGGAACGAAAAATAGTAGGGAACTAGAAAACTTTTCTCAGAATGATTCGCTAGACAAGTTGTTGCCAGAACCAATGACCCGTTAGAAGAGTCATTGTCAGCCTATGTAATTTTCACCCCCCTCAAAATAACAATTCATAGAATGAATCATTGGATGAAGTAACAAGTCTTCATGTCGCTCGTTATGAACACGTCTAGAAACTTGCAAAATCCTTTCTCAAAATAATGAGCCCTGCGATGAGTCATTGGTTGATACACCGACTCATCCTGACTAACTGTTAGATGAAATTCATAAAGTGTTCAAGTTCAATTTAGTGACCAGGGGTGGAAATAATGACCCGTTGAATCATATAATAGGTCGTTATGTCTATCTATTAGGACAGGTTCAGAATTATTCAAATTTTTTCAGTAACCACGACTGGATTTGATGACCCATCATGTCATCTAATAGGTCATCCTTTCTATCCATTGATCGAAGTCCAAAAATCAGGTTTTCAAGCCCAGGACCACCGACTGGTCCGAATGAGCTGTGGTCACAACCAACGACACATTATGTGACCCATTGGATCCTGATGACAATTTTTCAAACACTTTCTCCATGGGCATTTTCATAACTTCTCACTATTTTAATTCCTTAATTACTTCATTTTGGGATATTCTAAGGAGAATTTAGAAGGGGTTAATTGACACTCTTCCCTCATTTCGTCCTCATATTCTCAAAATTTCACCGTAGGAACACAAGCAGACTTCTCAAGCCAAGAGCTAGGGATTCTGCTTCTTCTCAGAATTTCAAGCTTCTTCTACAAGGATTTTTTCTATAGGTATGTGGGACATCAACAAGGGTCTCCTCCCACCCATGCGTCCCAAGAATATCAAAAACCGTCGCAAGTAAAATTCTCTAGAAACCATGTCTTAGGGTTTTCCTTAGATGTATGATTTATCTTACTCTTCCCATGTTTTCAAGGCTCTTATGTTGAATAGTATATGATGTTCATGATTTTACTCTAAAGAGCATAATGTATTTTCATGATTTGATACTACTACAATTTCCAAGGTGCAGCCACGATTTAGCATTTGTTTTATTAAAATATGGTTTGTTTAGAACATACTATTCTACCATGATTTTAATATACATGACTTTCAATATATATTAAGCATATGATTTTCCTCATGATTTTTTTGTGGTCAGCATGTCCAGTGTTCTTTAGATTATCATGACACTTTCAAATAAAGAAGCTCTTCAAGTATTAAGACACCAATATTTTCAGTTATCAGGTCCTTTAAGCTCTCAGGATACTTTCAGATAAGTAGTTCTAACTTAGCCTTAGGACACTAGTTTCGAGCGAATTAGATCAGTTAGATACAATTAGGTTTTTTGTTGGGAATAGTACTTAGCATCGAGTGGGCCAGGGTTCAGTGCACCCAGGTTTGCAGAACTATGTGTAGTCATAGATTATTAGCTTGAATGAGCCCCAAATAGTGATCACACAGTTCAATAACTATATCCTAGCAAGGTATAATGGTTTTCTTCGATAGGGTATATACATCGAACTTCATGTTTAGCTCACGTGGTTATATGTCGGTTAATAGCCTCTTCCACTATTCAGTATAGTAAAAACCCTCTATCCAATTCAGTCTTTCAGATTTCAGAATATACTTATGACCCTAATGCAGTTTATTAGCTATTATAGTATTCTTAGATTTTCAGACTAATTTCAGTATTTCTGACTTCAAATAGGATCTTTGCATGGTATCTTAGTACAGTTTATGCTTTATCCGTATACTTTTATGTTTTATTTGACATCTCACAAATCAATACATTCAAAGTACTGATGCATACTTTCTATGCTATATCATTTTATGATTTGGCTCAGGTACCCAACCTCAGCATCGCAGTTAGCTTCACCGACGATTTTCAACAGTCTATTGGTGAGTCCTTATCTTTCAAGGATTGGAGTTGTTCTTTCTATTTTGAAGTACTACTTTAGTTTTCCAGACTTAGAGTTAGCTGGGGACTTGTCCTAACAACTCATCTGTTCGTAGAGGCTTTCAAACAGTGTAGTATTAGTTTCAGCTTATATTTATTAGGGTTGTTTAAAATATCCAATATTTACCAGCTTTTATCTTTTCTCATAAAGATTTTTTTACACTTCAGTAGCTTCTACTAAGTTTATATTTCAATTCTAGTATTTCAGTAATATGCTATGCTATGGGTTAGCTTGGGGTCACTTGTGACTCTAAGTACCGTGTCGCGTCTAGAGTGTAGACTCGAGTCGTGACAATAGCTGTCTAAAAATCCTCTAAACATACGATGAGCTGATGGGACAACACCCCCAACTAGCTCACTAGATCTTAAATGAAAAGACATAAGCAGAATAGATATGAGCCAAAACTACGCCTCGAATCATGAGGATTTACCAAAACAGGGATGGTATTGGACTGAAACGGGAGCGAGCTAATGTCAGGACTGAGACTGGTCACCTGAACCACTATCATGAGATGATATAGCATAGAGTATGTGGTTAGTAATTCGAATGTACTTAGTATGTAGAGAAAGTAAAACATGCTAGTAAAATGATAGTATGAAATCATGAGTATAAAACAAGATAGAACATGAGAATAAGGGCAACATGCTAAAAACCATATTCATGAAGTAACCATAATCATGAGGTATTCATCAAAAGCCATAACATACTGATCCAAGGTTTGAGAATAGAAATCATGTAGTGTACCATATTTGAAATTATAAGTGAAAACTCATAAACTGATCAATGGGTCAAATATGTTATAGAACATAATATCATAAGTTATGAACATGAGTAACTTAAAAAATAAGGAACAATGGGAGGCTTTGTTATAACCGAAACCATCATGATAGAGCTTACATGATGCCCCAACTATCTCGCTCAGGTGGCAGAGCAGTCTTAAGCCTTGCTAGGGACAAAGAACGATAAGGCATGATATTAATCGTGAGCCCCATTGGGCAGGGGGAACAATATCTGGTGAGTCCCCATACATGAATATATATATATATATACACACACACACACACACCCCTACGATGGCTCGATGTTATGAGGCTCAGGGTTTGCTTGCACCCCTAGCCTACTCGGTGCTAGACACTACTCCCAAAAGCATGCACATGGATCATAATCATCAATGTGAAAACATACTTGATCTTGCATGGACTTGTTTGAAATCATGAAACCATAATCATACTTGACATACGTAAATTAGCCATGGAAATGGTTCCACAATTGTCCATGATTCGTAAACTTGATTTTTCATAAAATCCATACATACTTGAATAGGACTTCATAACTAGAAATCATAAAATCATAAGTTTACGAATTCATAAACATTCATGCATACTTGATAATTCATCATAACTTGAAATTATAGGCTCATAAGCTTGAAATTCATAAATCATGCATAATAGGAAAAAATTACCATAAACTTGAAAGTATAGATCCATGAGAGATTCTAGTTGAAATTTAGTAACCATCATCATAAACCATGAATTTCATCATAAGAGACTTGAATTGATAAAAGACCATAAGAGATTCCATGAGAATTGAGTCTAAACCTAGAATTTCAACATATCATGCTTGGAAAATTGAAATAATGAAATAGGGATGAAATTGGGCATGAGGGTGGAAGATTTTCCTAATACATAACTCTACATACCTGGGGTCGATGAATCCCTAGCTTGAATTGAAGACCCAAGAGAAATTAAATGATATTGATAAAGAACCCTAACCGTGGCTTGAGAGGATTTAATCTTCCAATTGAGGTGTTAGGAGTAGAATAAGGGCTTAGGCTTAGAGAAAACCCTTAATAACCCAAAACGGCCTCATTTTAGGAGTTAAAAGCATAGGAAGTTACAAAAATACCCCTGATATTTCACATTTAAAAATTATTCTGTCCAGTGCTACGACTCCCTTGCCACGACTCATACTTAGTCTCGCGGTCTCAAATCCTGCCCCTGATCATTCTTTGAACTCCATGACATGGGTACCTACCATGATCTGTACCTCCTTACCATGGTTCGTACCTGGACTTGTAGTTCCTCACATCCTCTTAGAATACTACTCTGATTCTCTTCCTACGACCCTCTGGTATGGCTCATACCATCTAGGTACGAATCATAGGTCTCTGTTGTAGCCTCAATAAATCATTCCTGGACACCATGCTACAGGCAGTAGTACGACTCATCCCACCCAGCAACGAATCGTACTGAGGCTGGTACAGAGGCATTTTTCAACTTTCTCTGCCTGGTCAAATTCCAAATCCCTAGTCTAGTCTTAGAAAACTTTGGGGTGTTACATTATCTCTTCCCTTAGGGACATTCATCCTTGAATGGAGACTAAATAAGCTGAAAGGATAGGGAAGGAGCTGCAAATCCCGAAATTGAAGCTATAGACTGAACAACTGACGGGTGACTGACTCTGGACTGAGAAACATGACTGAACTAAATCCATGAAATATGCATGTGTACTATGAATTGAAAGAAACTTAGAGACATGAAATTGACATGAAACTAAATAGAGTACTAAGAAGGAAACTGGTACCTCATGCTGGGACTAAGCCGAAAGGCAAAAGATGATGTTATCTGGCCATCATATCTTTTTCGGCTTCCCACATAGCTCCCTCAACAAGCGGATTTCTCCACAAAACCTTCACTAAAGCTACTTCCTTGTTCCTCAACTTCCGAACCTGACGATTAAGGATCTCAACTCGAACCTCCTCATAGGTAAGGCTATCCTTCACCCCAATACTCTCTATTAGAATAACTAAAGCCGGATCACCAATGCACTTTATCTACGAAGACACATGGAAAACTAGATGCACCAAGGATAACTCTGCTGGTAGATCAAACTTATATGTTACCTTGCCAACTCACCTTAGAATCATATAAGGACCAACATATCGGAGACTAAGCTTCCCTTTCATACCAAATCTCATAACTCCCTTCATGGGAGACACCTTCAGAAACACCCAATCATCAACCTCGAACTCAAGCTCTCTCCTCCTTACATCCGCGTAAGATTTCTAATGACTCTGAGTTGTTTTCAGCCTTTCGCTGATAAGCTAAAATTTCTCCATAACCTCATGGATTGATTTTGGTCTTATCAATGTAGCTTTACCTACCTCAAACCATCCAATCAGTGATTTATACCTCTACCCATAAAGAGCCTCAAATGAAATCATCTAAATGCTAGAGTGATAACTATTATTGCAGGCAAACTCAATGAGAAGCAAATGATCATCCACCTACCCTTGAAATCAATCACACATGCTCTCAACATATCCTCTAGAGTCTGAGTGGTCTGCTCGTCCTGACCATCTGTCTGTGGGTGAAAAGTTGTACTACGCTTCACCTGGATACCAAGTCCTTTTAGAAACGATCTCTAGAACTAAGAGGTGAACTGAGTACCCCTATTTGAGGTAATGGACAAAGGATCTCCATGCCACTGAACCAACTTCCGAATGTACACTCTTGCAAAATCCTCGACTGAATCTATAGTTTTGAACAATAAGAGTGTGCTGATTTGGTCAACCTGTCAACAATCACCCATATAGAGTCTCACTGTCAACGCGTACAAGGAAACCTTGTAATGAAATCCATGTTGATCTCTTCCCACTTCCAAGTAGGAATACTGATGCCCTGAAGCATACCTATAGGTCTTTGATGCTCAACCTTCACCTGTTGGCAAATTGGACACTTAGCCACAAATTCTGCTATGTCCTTCTTCATGCCATTCCACCAATAGACTTCCCATAGGTCATGGTACATCTTGGTGGCACCTAGATGGATAGAGTACCGAGAGCCATGAGCCTCACTCAAATCTGCTCTCTTAAGCCATCAACACCCGAAACACACAATCGACCCTAATATAGGAGCACATCATCTCCCACTTGGGAGAAAACCTCTTATTTCTAATTTCGGACATCTTTCTTCAACTTCACTAAGATAGATAGGATCCTCATCTTTCCTTGCTTTAACCTCCATCACCAGTAAAGATTCTGACCCATTTTGAACAATAGCACCACCATCCATCGAATCTATAAGGCGAACTCCTAAGCGAGCGAGCTTATGGACATCCTTCACCAATTCATTCCTCCCATCCTCAACATGGGATTCACTCTCCATGAACAGCCTACTAAGAGCATCCACCAGTACATTGGCCTTGCCCGGATGGTAAAGGATGCTTATATCATAGTTTTTGAGAAGCTCTAGCCATCTCATTTGCTGCAAATTCAGGTCCTCTTGGGTGAATGCTGCATCAACACATGACCAAGGCCAATCCTAGAAGCATTACAATACACCACGAAGCCATCCGTGTCTTTCAGTAGGGTCAATAGCAGGGCTGATGTGACTCGGGTCTTTAACTCATAAAAAGTCTTCTCACAAGCATCTGACCCTAAAACTTGACCTTCTTCTGGGTCATCTTAGTCAATAGTGTTGCAATGGATGAATATCCCTCTGCACACCTCCTGTAGTAGCCAACTAAACCCAAAAATCTCCTGATATCAGTGGGGTTGACAGATCTAGGCCAGTTCTTCACCTCCTTTATCTTTTGAGAGTCTACCAGTACACCCTCGCTAGACACCACATGACCCAAGAGTGCTACTGAGTTCAGTGATGAGTTGGTAATTTACCAACTTATTAGGCTTTTAAGAATGAACTTTTTCTTTGTTTTCAACTCATTTAGGAAGGTTTTATGCCTTTTTATTTTGATTTTGCAGGTATTAGGCTCAAATAAGGAAAGAATAGAAATTGAACAAAGAAAAAGTGCTGGAAAGAGGAGACTTGCATTACATAGGTCTGACACTAGCAAAATGCAAGTCAGATGCCGAGTGAACTACCCTTAAGTTGGAAAAGAAACGCGCAATGCAGTCTAGCACCTGCGAAATGCATGTGCAGACACAGGTGCCGCGCAAGTGAAGTCATGACTGAAAGTGGTAAAATGGTCCATCTCTAACATAAGGATGTTTTAGAAGTTTATAAGGGTAAAATGGGGATCCATGCAGCATAACGAAGAGCAAACTTTCCCTATTTTGTACACACTTTTCATTTTAGAAAGAGAGTACTTGTTGATTAGCTAATTTTGTAGAGAGAGAATTATAGAGGGAAGTGAGAGATAGTCTTCTTATTCTCCTTCTTCTTTAGTACATTAGGGTAAGAAATTCTCCATTGAAGTATACATTGAAGCTCAAATTTACTATTCAATAATGTGTTATACCCCTTACATTTGTATCATCTAACCGACGCGTACGTGTGTATGTTGATAGTTTTGGAGTACGACGCATGCGGGATAGGAGTCGGGGGATGAGTAAATGAGTACGTGGTTGAGTGAAAAGGGGCCAGGGCCGGAGGCATTGTTTCTACCTTCTAAACTCACGAGATAGGTAAGTATTTCTACCTTCTAAACTCTCAGAAATTTGTAAGCTTTCAGCCGAATTGGACGAAGTTTGTGTTGTAGGTAATGTTTTTGAAAGATATTGTTATTTGTCGATTCCTAGTATTGGAAATAGCCTTATTCTCTCAGTGTAAGGGTTGCAATTTGGTGGAATTACTGGGTGTAGGTTAGAACTGTTTGTGCGGACGAAAATCGTCAATTAAGGTATGTTAAGGCTAACCTATTTGGAAAGTTATTTCCATCGTATAGTGATACGACCTATGCCTTTCTAAGTAAGTTGCGAGCATGAATATTGTGACTAGCTGCTGCAGATAGTTTTGAGATTAAAGTTTAGTATTTCGATTAGGACTAAATCCACCTAACATAGCCTTCCATCAACTAACCTCAGGGTTGTTAGCTGTGTCATCGCCTACGGGGCTATAGATTGCTCAGAGGAGCTATATAATGTCTGAAAGGACTATATTCAGGCCTATAAGGACGTATTACAGGCCATCTATGAATGGACTTCTTTTATGCCATGACAACATTATTGACCCTCTGTCGAGCCTTGTGAGCCCAGAGTGCAGTCATAAGAGCCCAGAGGGATCAGACAAAGCTACAGGAGCCCAGAGGGCTCAGTTGTAGACCCAGAGGCCAGGTAGGTTGGCTATAGTTACCTGTCACATCATATTGACCAGGTTCGGGGTGTATAGATTGAATTGTACTTGCTAGGGCTTATGGGGGCTCAGGTAGATTATTGTGTGTTGATTGTACCTTCCAAATTTATGGGGACAAGGTAAGGTTCTTGTTTGTATACTTACTTATTAGCTATTCTTCAAGTTGTGAGTTTATTCAGGTTATGACTCTTATCCTTCTTATTGGTTACTCTCAATTCTGTTATCAGTTCTATTCAGTCACTTTTATTGCAGCCTTACATATTCGGTACGTATTATACTAATGCCTATCTATGGGGAACTGCATACTTGCCTTCAGGTACGAATAGACATGTTTCAATACCTCTTTAGCAGTTAGCCAGGATTAGCAGATCCATCAGCTCCTTTTCTCTAGAGTTGACAGTTAGAAAGATTTGCTCTTTTTGTTGTATAACTTTTGGGTAGGTCGGTGCCCTGTCCCAACCACTATTCCACTCTTAGAGGATTGCAGACTACAGTTTCTAGTTGTTTGTTGTCGTTGGCCGTGTGTGGCCCATGTATGTTATATTTTATGTGTTGGTCGTGTGGGGCCTACTTTAGCTTTTAGTTAGTAGCCTTATCGGCTATATTTTATATATGACTACCTGTTTTCCTTTTGTTGTGACTTATATAGCATGGTGGTCTTGTCAGCCCGCATAGGATACTTTTATTTTTATGATCACTAGGTTAGTTGTTTCTTTACAGGTTTGCTGTGTGGCCTTATCGGCCCGAGGCTGTGTTTACAGCCGAGATATATCTATTTGTTTTCTTTATTCTGTGTTACTGGCAGGCACCAGAGGTGCCTATGCCCTGCTAGGTCAGAATAGGTTCTAGTGTGGCATCAAGTGCCAGTTACTCCTTCCAAGAGGTGGGGCATGACATTATGAATGTGATTGAATCTCTTATTGATTTAATTCTCTTATTTACATTCATGAGTAGCTAATTTGATTGCTAGGGGTGGGTGCTTGATATGGGTTTAGATTTGATTGGGTGTTGTTAAATTAGTCTTGGAATCACTTATTATGCATGAATCTAATACTTTCTGAAAGTTGAAATGCAAATATTTATGGTTGCAAACATAGATTGTATGTACTTATCTTGCTTTTTCTTGAAAAAGAGAAGTAGGATATGGGTGAGAAAGCATTAGTGAGGATTTGAGTTTTGTAAATGTGGGATTGGGCTAAAAATAGCCAAAACTAATTTTTATAACTCAATTTAAGTATTAAGGTTGTAAAAAGCTTAATTCTTCCCCAAGTCAATATGGGTAATGTGTTAATTAAGCTTGGGGTTTGAAGGAACCCAAGTAGAATATGCCCAAGCGGTCGAAAGACATTGGGTATAGACTTGTCCATAGCTATTCATGTTAGTAGTTGATTCTTAAGACTTGTTGATTAATCCTAACCCTATCCCTGCCCCATCAATAGCACATCCCTAGTATTTTCTCTCATTGTTGCTTCAACTTACATTACTCCATTTTGATATTGAGTAGAATCATATAGTGTTTTCTAGTTTCCCCCAACATTTATTTTATGAATTGTGATACAATGATGCTAACTAGTTTAGGTTGACATACAACTTTAGTAGTTATCTATCCCTATTCCCTATAGATTCGATCCTGACTCATAAAGTTGGGTAAATTATATTGCTAACAACTGTGTACACTCTCTCCTAGTGGGAAGTGGATTTAGACGTGATCAATTTTGGCGCCGTTGCCAGGAAATAGGCATTGATAGCCTAGAGTTGCAGTTAATTTGAACTATTTAAGCATCTTCTGCAAATTTATGTTTGTTGTTGTTTTTCACTGCTTGTTTTGGTTGGATCTAATGAGCCTTCAAGACTCACAAGTAGGTTCTGTGGATGGCCATATGGACCAAGATGAGGATGAACCAATATTGTCTGATGTAGTAGGTGCCTTTCGCCTACCACCTATGGTAGGAATGTGATTCTTCGTGTGACCAACACTATGTTACACTTTCTACAAATGAAAGGACTCTTTACAGGGGAACTATGTGAAGATGCTAGTAGAGACCTACGCAACTTCCTTGAAATATGCCATCCCTTCAATATCACCAATATTAGCCAAGAGTTTATTCGATTAAGGCTTTTCCCACTCTCATTGAGGGGAGAAGCCACTGTTTGGCTAGAGGAGCTACCCCGGGGGTGTATTACTCCTTGACAAGAGTTGACAGAGGCTTTCTTGTATAGGTTCTTCCCTCCCTCGAGGATTTTGTAGTTTAGGGATAAAATCACCAATTTTCGACAACTTCGAGGTGAACCCTTGCATGTGGTTTGGCTTCGATTCAAAAAGAAAGTTGTAATATGTCCAAACCATGGGTTACCTGATGGAGTTCTTCTCCAAAGCTAGAGTTTGTGTGCTCCCTTATTGCCTTCAAAAAATAATCATCGAGTGAATCTTGAGGCAGCCATTCTAATCGCTTGCATCATGATGGGGGTGCCGATAAATATTGATGAGGTGGTTCCCACCCAAATGAAGAGGAAGTCCAGGAACCAAGGTCTCTCTATGCGCTATCTAGTGCTCATCATCCAGCTGTGCATTAAAGTGAGAGTCCCACTATTTCCCGATGAAAACGGAAGCTCTACTATAGGTGTAACTGTTGTTGATAGAAAAAGGGATGTTGTTGCTCCCCAAAACAAAAGAAAGAGGATGCTCGCATGGGGTACACCTGAGGAATCCATCTCACATGACCTGGATGAGACTCCCATAGCTTCCGACCTTAATATGCCCATCCCAAGATCAAGGCACCCTTCAAAGGGACTTCACCTCCTCCTTCATCCTCCCAACCAAGGGGAATTAATAGCTGGCTGAAATGACACAGTCTCATGAGATCCAACTTCAAAGGTTAGCTCAAAATTGTTGCGACTCGATCATAGGTCCGAAGCCAGACACGAAACCTATAACCACAAATGGCTCCAAGTCGACTCATGGCATGAACATAGAAGATAAAGAGCATATATTAAACAGAAACTGATAAACTAATCATGAATAAGAGGAGGTCTGCATTCATAATGATCATAAATAGAGTCAATAGTGACAAAGCGGAAATTCTACATATTGTCTGAAAAGTCTCTAACATAATCGAAGAGCTGATGGGTTTTCCCTGACTTTCTGAAGTTCTCCGCGGGTCAGACACAACGCGTACCACCAACGTAACCTATGACTCATTAGATCCACCCATGATCATTGCTTCCAATATCCTTAGTTCCTCCTCACAGGTGCAGGCCACGACTCGTTGTTTCAGAATACAACTCGTACCCTGACTCGTTCCTTCCAAATTTGCTATACAAGAGATCCATTACGACTACTGACCATGAGTCGTACCATAAACCTACGACTCATGGCTTGCTCTCATAGTTCACTCCTTCAGCTCCTTCATCCTTCTAACAAATCATACATTGACCCGTGGTTTCCCACAACGAGTAGTACAATGATTCGTACCTTCTAACTAGGGTCTCAGTCCTCAAACCACGGTTCATCCTATGACTCGTAACATGATCCCATGAGTCATACCTTGACTCATTGTCACTAAACTCCTCCAGGAGATCCTAACCACGAATGCTTTCTATGAGTCGTACCTTCTCATTACGACTCATACCACGAGCTATTCTGTGCAAAATTTCACCTCTTTTCTGCTTAACACATTTCAAATCTCGGTCAGTCTTAGGAATCTTTAGGGTATTACAATATCTCCCCCTTGGGAACATTCATCCTCGAATGTGGGGTAAACATACTGAAAGCTAGGGAAACAAACTGAAATCTCAAATACTAAACATCTAAGCTGAGAACTAACGGAGTGACTGACTCCAGACTGATATACATGACTGAACTTTTTTCATGAATTACACATACATACACTGACATGAAAGGAACTGAGAGACATGAACTAAACATGAAACTAAATAGAGTACTATAGAGAGAACTGATACCTCATGTTGGAACTGAGTTGGTAGGGAAAAGGTGCGGATATTTATCAATAATATCTCCTTTGGTGTCCCATGTAGCTCCCTCAACAAGCTGATTTCTCCATAAGACTTTCACCAAAGCTACTTCTTTGTTCCTCAACTTCCGAACCTAACAATCAAGAAATCTTAACCAGATCCTCTTCATAGCTAAGGTTCTCCTTCACACCTATGCTCTCCACCGGGACGACCAAAGACGGATCACCAATGCACTTCTTTAACAATGATACATGGAAAACTGGATGTATTGAATCCATCTCCGCCGGTAGCTCCAACACGTCTCACAATCCTATAGGGACCAATATACCTCATCACTCCCTTCACTGGAGACACCTTCAAAAACACCCAATCATAACCTTCAAACTCAAGTTCTCTCCTCCTCACATCAGCATATGACTTTTGACGACTCTGAGTTGTTTTCAGCCTTTCCCTTATAAGGTGAACTTTCTCCATAGCCTCATGAAATGAATATGGACCTATTAATGTAGCTTCACATACCTCAAAATGACCAATAGGCAATCTACATCTCTGCCCATAAAGAGCCTCAAATCGATCCATTTGGATACAAGAGTGGTAATTATTCTTGTAAGCAAACTCGATGAGAGGTAAATGATCATCCTATCTACCTTTGAAGTAAATCACAAAAGCTCTCAAAACATCCTTAAGAGTCTGAATTGTCTGCTTGGCCTGACCATCTATCTATGGGTGAAGCTGTACTAAGCTTGACATGAGTACCAAGGACCTTCTGAAATAATCTCCAAAACTGGAGGTAAACGGAGTACCCCTATCTGATATGATGGATAAAGTAACTCCATGCAATCAAACTAATTCCCGGATGTACAATTTAGCATAGTCCTCCATTGAATAGATAGTTTTGACCGGTAAGAAATGAGTTACTTTGGTCAACTTGTCTACCACTACCCATATAGCGTCATACTGTCAGCGAGTGCGAGGCAACCCTGTGATGAAGTCCATATAGAACTCTTCCCACTTCCAAGTGGGGATACTGATGTCTTGTAGCATACCTCCCAATCTTTAATGTTCCGCTTTCACATGTTGATAGTTCAGACACTTAGCCACAAACTCAACTATGTCTTTCTTCATGCCATTCCACCAATAGACTTCCTGTAGGTCACGGTACATCTTGGTGGCATCTGGATATATAGAGTATTTGGAACCATGAGCTTCATGCAACATCTATTCTCTCAAATCATCGATATTTGGAATACATAAACGACCCTATTATCGAAGCACACGATCTCCCCCTTGGGAAAAGACCTACACCTTCTGATTTTTAAATGCTTCTTTTAACTTCACCAAAATAGGATCCTCACCTTTCCTAGCCTTGACCTCAGTGACCAAAGAGGATTCTGACCCATTCTGAACAATGAAACCACCATTTGACGAGTCAACCAGGCGAACCCGAAACGTGCAAGCCGATGGACATCCTTCATAAATTCTTTCCTTATGTCTTTCACATGTGAAACTCTCTCCATGGACAGCATACTAAGGGCATCCATCACAAAACTGGCCATGCCCGGATGATAAAGGACACTCATGTCATAGTCCTTGAGAAGCTTTAAAAATCTTCTTTGTTGCAAATTCAAATCCTTCTGGATGAACACATACTATAAGCCCTTGTGGTGTACAAAAACATCCACATGGACCCCATACAAATAGTGTCTCCAAATCTTCAATGCGAACACCACCGCTGCCAATTCTAGGTCATGCATCAGATAAATTCTCTCATGAATCTTAAGCTGTCTAGAGGCATACGCAATGACCTTACCATGATACATCAACACACATCCAAGACCAACCCTAGAGGCATCACAATACACAACAAATCTATCTATACCCTCAGGTAGGGTCAACACTAATGTTGAAGAGAGTCGAGTCTTTAACTCCTGAATACTCTTCTCGTAGGCACCCGACCATTGAAATTTGACTTTCTTCTGGGAAAACATAGTCAACCGTGCTGTAGATGAAAATGCTTCAAAAAACCTCCTATAATAGCCAGCTTAACCTAAGAAACTCCTGATATATGAAGGATTAACTAGTCTAGGCCAATTCTTTATAGATTCTATCTATTGAGGTTCCACCTACACACCCTTACTTGACACCACATGGCCTAAAAATGCCAGCGTATCTAACCAAAACTCACACTTGCTGAATTTAGCAAACAATTGTCGATCCTTGAGAGTCTGTAGCATAATCCTCAAATGAGCTGCATGCTCTTCCTCACTCCGAGAGTATATGAGAATATCATCGATGAAGACGATCACGAACATGTCCAAATATGGTTTGAACACCCTTTTCATCAAGTCCATAAAAGTTGCAGGAGCATTTGTTAATCCAAAAGACATAACTACAAACTCATAGTGACCATACCGAGTTCAGAAGGTTGTCTTCGAAATGTCACTCTCCCTAACTCTAAGCTGATGATACCCGGATCTGAGGTCTATCTTTGAGAAACACTTAGCACCATGAAGCTGGTCAAACAAGTCGACAATCCTAGGGAGAGGATAGTTATCCTTGATTGAGACCTTTTTCAATTGCCGATAATCAATGCACATACAAAGAGAACCATCCTTCTTATGAATAAAGAGAACTAGTGCACCCTACAGGGACTTGCTAGGTTTGATGAATTTATTGTCTAGAAGATCTTTCAATTGCTCCTTCAACTCCTTTAACTCTACTGGAGCCATTCAATAAGGAGGAACAGATATAGGCTGCGTATGGGAAGAAGGTCAATCCCAATGTCAATCCCTTGCTCGGGAGGGAGTCCTGGTAGATCATTTGGGAAAACCTCCAGATACTCACACACTATAGGAACTGATTGGAGAGACGAGGTTTTGAATGTTGCATCCTTAACCCGAACTAAATGGTAAACACAAAACTTGAAAATCATCTTTTTGGTATTAAGGTAGGAAATAAAGCAACCTACAGGAACATCTAAACTAGCCTTCCACTCTAGGACTAGCTCACCCAGAAACTGGAACTCTACCATGTGGGTTCTACAATTCGTTGAGGCATAACATGCATGCAACCAATCCATACCAAGGATAACATCAAAATCATTCATGTCTAACTCTACTTGATCGACTGAGGTGACTTTCTGAAGGACTATGATAGGGAAATTTCTATATACCCATCGAGCTATAACTGCGTCACTGACTAGAGTAGAGACTGAGAAGGGTTCTGATAGGATTTTAGGACTAACTTAGAAACTTATAGAAACATAAGGAGTCACAAAATATTAAGTAACCACTGGATCTAACAATGCATAAACATTAAGATGGAATACTCATAACGTACAAGTGACTATATCTAGAGAGAGCTCCTACTTCTGACGAGATGAGAGGCATAAAACCTATTCTGAGGCTGATCACCGCATGCACTAGTAGATGCACCTTATTGAGCTGAGCATACTGATGGAGCTGCTGAACTGGTAGCTATGTCATGATCTCTACCATGGCCATGTCTGGACGCTACCCAATCTCTGAGCATGTGGCCCGTCTTCCCACACCCAAAATATGCCCCTGAACCTGCTAAGAACTATCCAGTGTACCTCCTACCACACCTGCCACAAACTGGAATGCTGGGCTCTATTGACCTGCTCCCCTGGCCTTGAGAGCCTGATGTCCTTCCCTTTTGATTACGTCGAGATCTAGATGGAAGTTGACAATGACGATGCAGTTGATGGCCTCTGGTGAGGCTGTTGGCTATGTCCGCTGCTGAACCTCAGCTGGGAAAATCCAACGCTGCTCATTCTAGCCCTCTTGGCCTCTCTCTCATTATCCCTCATCTGATCCGCCTCCATATGTTAGGCGTATATGACCAACCGAGAGAAGTCTAGGTCATTGTTCAGCATCGCAGTCCTACACTCCTTGACCAATGAGTCAGACACTCCTTACACAAATCTATTCATATGGGCCTTCTGGTTTGCCACCATCTTTGGCTCATACTTGGACAGCCGGGTAAATTCCAAGGCCAACTCCTGGACAGTAATATCATTTTCCCTCAAATTGATAAACTCTGCTTCCTTTGCCTCCCTCAACTCCCTAGGGAAGAATCTACCTAAAAAGACTATCATGAACTCATCCTAACTGACGGGAACTGCACCCACTACTATACTATCCCTCCACTGACGATACCAAATATAAGCAACTCCCTTCAGCTGATAGGAGGCCAAGTATACGCTCTCTTCTCTTGTCACCCCTATAATCTGGGTGATCTTTTGTATCTCTTCTAGAAATTCATATGGGTTCTCATCCACACTCAACCCAAGAAAATCAGGGGGATTCATCCTAAGCAAATCCCAAACTTGAGTTGTCATTGTGCTCCCATTCTAAGGGACAGGGACCATCGCCTGCTGGTTGACTTGAGCGGTCAAAGTATCGTCCAACATTTGAAAAGCTTCCCTAAATTGAGCATGAGAGACATGTTGGGGCGAAGGACCTGCTGGTGCTGGTAGGGCTTGTTGGTGCCCATCTCCATTGCCATCTTCATGGATATTTCCATTCCCATTTCTTCTAATATTTACTCACCATGGAGGCATGATTCTGCAAACGTGTATAGCATGNAATATTTACTCACCATGGAGGCATGATTCTGCAAACGTGTATAGCATGAGTTAGAAGGATAGGGAGATACTTCATCACATACATGACATAGATCATGAAAAAGGGAAAATTTCCTAAAATGTCTTGTAGCCTATCCCACATAAGTGTGGAGTGCTTCACACCCATGAAAAAGACTCTACTCAATGCGACTTTTAGACACCCCGGGACACTCTGAACCTTTGCTCTGATACCAAGTTTGTCACGAACCGAATAGGCCTGGGTCTAGAAACGGAACCTAGAACTATAAATGTCTCAAATTCACCCATGGCATAAACAAGATAACTAATTTAAGCAAAACTGATAACTAAATTTTGAAACAGCAGAAGTCTGAATAACAAAATGTCTAGCCAATAGTAATATCATAACACTGAGTCTAAAGCTGAATATACAAATCTATGTCTGAAAAGCCTCTACTAACTGGTGACATGCTGGGGCAAGCCCCCAGCTATATATAAGCTTGAAACAAACTGACATAATGATATTGAAAGATTGATATCCTCGGAGGTGAGGACTCACCCAAGGCATGGTCTAAACTGGAACGGAAGCTGAACAAACGACGCGATTGAGTTTGTTCACTAGGACCTGTATCATCAAATGATACAACATAGAGTATGCGGTCAGTACTTGGAATGTACTACGTATGTGTGGTAAGTAAAACAGATTGAGTAAGTTTAACTGAAATCATGCATATTAACATAAATCATAACAACATAAGAGTAGGGACTATATGCTGATATTTGAAAACATGAATAAACATAGACTGGATCTCATAATTGAATTGAATGACCCCAAGATGAAACTGAAATTCATAAGTAAAAGCTGATAAAGCAATAATTGGGTCAAACCTGCTGAAAACATAATATGATAACTTATAAACATGCATAACTAAGATCATGAGGAACAATGGGAGACTCGCCATAGAACCGACACTATCACGGTAGAGCTTACGTGAATCCAATTATTATACTCAAGTGGGCAGAGCTGTCGAAATCCTTGACAGGGCTAAGGGCGCTACCATGATATCGATATCAAGCTGAAGGCCCTTTTAGGGTAGGGGAAGTTCACAAGGGAGGTCCTAAAGTAAATGGATAAATCCTATATTGGCAGTTAGTTCTGTGACTCAGGGTTTTCATGAACCCCTAGCCTACTCGGTGCTAGAAACTGCTCCCAAAAAAATGCAAAGTGCTCACCATCATTTTTCAACAAAGCTGAAACCATACCATAAGCTGAAAGTGGTTGTATAGACTCCAAAACCATATGGTAAGATGATTTATAGAACTAAACTGAATCATGAAAACATGCTAAATCTAAATGAGAGTACCCAAAATCTGAAGATCATGCATACTTGAAATAGATTTCACTAGTCAAAATCATAGATTCATGTATGGGTACTTTGTCAAAATACATACATGCTAGATACTTTATCATACTTGAAAATATCAATCATAAACTAGACTTTTTCATAAACTTACATAATTGGGAAAAATCTTCTAAAACTTGAACTAATGAATTTATAATCAAAACATGTATAGAATCTACTCATTAATCATCAAGCATACTTTAAACATAGAGGGAATCGACCCATAAATAATTTATAAGAATTCTATGAAATTAGATTGAAATATTTTTTTATTATAATTTGAATTGACACTTGATTCATGAAATTGGGTAGAATTATGAGTATGAGAGTGAAATGAACCCTCATTCATGGCCTCATATTCCAGGAAGAACTGAATCTATACTCGCCCTAGAATGCCCAAAGGATTTTGAGAAGAAATTGGAGGATTCTAGGCTTGATCTTCAATGGAGAGGTCTAGGCTTTAATGCAGGGAGGGAAAGGGTTAGAATATACTTAACCCCTATAAATACACCTCTTTTAGAGCATAAAACAATGTAGTTTAGGGTTTATGAGCTTAGGATTTATAGAAATTCCCTAATTTAAATCGTAGGAAATTTCAATCTGCCAGGTGTCGCGACTCACATCACGATTCGTACCTCAATACTATGAATCGCGGTTACCATCTATAGTCACCCCTATTTCCCCCTGACTTTTTGAAGTTCTCCACAGGTCATACCACGACTCGTACCACCAACCTGCGAGATCCACTCGTGGTCATTGCTTCTAAGATCCTTAGTTCTTCCTCACGGGTGTAGGCCAAGACTCGTTATTTCACACGACGAGTTTTACCCTGACTCATTCCTTCCAAATCTTCTACACAAGATATCCATTACGACTACTAACCACGAGTCGTACCATCAAACTACGACTCATGGCTTGCTTCTGTAGTTCACTTATCCAGCTCCTCCATCCTTCTAATGAATCATACATCGACCTGTGGTTTCCTATAATGGGTCGTAAAATGATTCATACTTTCAAACTAGGGTAACTCAATCCTCAATCCACGATTCATCCTACGAATCATAACATGATCCCATGAGTCATACGTTGACCCGTTGTCACTGAACTCATCCTACAGATCCTAACCATGAATGCTTCCTACGAGTCATACCTTCCTATCATAACTCGTACCACGAGTCATTTTGTGCTAAATTTTCCCTCTTTTCTGCTTAACCCATTTTAAATCTCGGTCTAGTCTTAGGAACCTTCAGGGTATTACATGAAGTCATCCAGAAGGTTCAACTTAGTAGAGAATGACTGAAGACATCTCAAAGTCGATAGAAATCATATGCAGATGTAAGGAAATGAGAGCTAGAGTTTGCTGTGGATGATTGGGTATATCTATAAATTTCACCTATGAAAGGGGTGATGAGGTTCGGGAAGAAAGGAAAACTCAGTCCCCACTATGTTGGTCCTTACAAAATCCTAAGGCATATTGGAAATGTGGCCTATGAGTTGGATTTTCCTAGGGAGTTAGCATCGGTGCATCCAATCTTCCATGTGTCTCTGTTGAAGAAATGCATCAGTGATCTAACTTCAGTTGTACCTTTAGAGTGTGTTGGTGTAAAAGATAGTCTCTCTTACGAAGTGATTCTAGTGAAGATTCTAGACAACCAAGTTCATAAGTTGAGGAATAAGGAGGTCATTTCAGTAAAAGTTTTGTGGAGAAATCAGTTAGTTGAGGGAGCTACATGAGAAGCTGAAGTAAATAAGATGGCTAGATACCCTCACCTTTTTACTTCCAGCTCAACTTCAGTGTTAGGTACTAAATTCCTCCTCGGTACTCTATTCAGTTTCATGCTCATCAAATCTATCCATGCCTTAGAATTCATCCTTGGTGAGTGAGCTCAGTTCAGTCGTGTATCTTAGTTCGGAGTCAATTACTCCTTCAATATTCAGTTTATAGTTTTCTGTTGGGGATTGCAGCTCTTTCCCGAACCTTCCAGCTTACTTAATCTTCATTCGAGGACAAATGCTCACAAGGGGGAAATATTGTAACATCCCAAAAGTTCCTAAGACCAAACCCCAGACTTGGAACGAAAAAACAACAACAAACCAGAAAACTTTTCTCAAAATGACTCGCCAGACAGTTGTTGCCAGAACCAACGACCTATTAGAAGATTCATTGACAGCCTCTATAATTTTCACTCCCCCCAACATAACAATACATAAAATGACTCATTGGATGAAGTAACGAGTCTTCATGTCGCCCGTTATGACCAAGTCTAGAAAATTGTCAAATCATTCTTCGAACAACGAACCCTGTGATGAGTCATTGGTTGACATAATGACTCATCCTGGCTAACCATTAGATGAAATTCATAAAGTGTTCAAGTTCAATTTAGTGACCAGGGGTGGAAACAATGACCCGTTGTATCATATAATAGGTCGTTCTGTCTGTCTATTGGGAGAGGTTCAAAATTGTTCAAAAAAATTTCAATAACCACTGTCACACCCCATTTTTTTCTCGTGAAAAGTGGGATACAACATGTGACGACTCTTAAGGGTTTAGTGTGAAAGAAATATCCCCACCTAATGATTTGAGGTGCGTTAGGGAACTGTTCTAAGCTAAAAGTCTACTTAACCTAAGTTAAAGAGTCGGGCAAGGACTTAAATTACATCGAAAGGAAGGTGTTAGGCACATTTTGAGGTCCACAAATGTGGTTCCCGGCCGGATCCATTAATATGTGGGAAATTACTAGCGATCAAAGATAATTGATTTTAACCTATATTATTTGCACTTAAACTAGATTGGTAAAAATAAATAAATGAATAAAACTTGTAGACAAGCGAGAAGAAAGAAATTTGGACAAAATGCATTTCAAGACTATGATTATTATTTTTCCGAGAAAAGGTTACAACGATTGATGATTCAATTAAGAAGGTTGACCAAAAATACAGCATGTTACAAATACAAGAATAATAGATATTGAAAAATAAATATGAAAATTTAACGAACAAACAAATGGATTTTAAAACTAAGGGGTCGAACCTCATAGAGATGCCTACGTATCTCTTAAGGGAATCAGGCCAAACGTAGTTCTATAATAAAGGGGGGGATTTTAACCTAAAGGGATCACCCCGTGCAACTTAAATAATACTTTGCAACCTATTTAGGTTGTTCATATTATTCAGCGAGCACAGACTATCATTTCCCATCTACCCGCCTAGTTAATTGAATATTAACCATGAATCGTTTCTAGGCGAAGAAAAACTAACGTCCTAATATTTGCCTACCCATCCCAAGCCTAATGTCCAAGAGGCAATGGACAACTAATTTGGATTTTTGGGTCTGGAAATCTTAAAGCTGTTAAGGGGATTAACGTCAAACAAACAGAAACTAAAGCAAAATAGCATGTAAACGGTCTCAGATAAGCCTCTACATGAATAGACATTACATGAAAAACAGACACAAAGTGTAAATCCTATAGGCATGAGTTCTAAAATAAATGCAAACACTTTATTGTGTATGAAATCCATCTTCTAAAGGCAGACTTGTGACACAATTAAACAGTTGCATTTTAATATTAACTTGTAAGTATGACTTCTGATTATTAGGTTAAACACATTAAGCCAGTGGTTACATCATATAACTTCTACCTGGTGATTTATTTATTTATCCTAACAGTCATGTTATCTAATTATTTTA
Organism: Datura stramonium; assembly: GCA_018107945.1. Lineage (NCBI taxonomy): Eukaryota > Viridiplantae > Streptophyta > Magnoliopsida > Solanales > Solanaceae > Datura > Datura stramonium. Next base: position 39,514 of record JACEIK010006735.1, on the reverse strand, counting down.
CAAAGGAACAGACTGTAATTAAACAAATTTTAGAATTCTATCTAGGTACAACACATAGTTCTCGAGAAGCTGACAACTACAAATAGTATAGGCAGATCTTCTTAATCAGTTACACCGGCTTTATTACTGGATTAATTCAAGATTAAACAGGGAATGCACAGAATAAGATTTCATTTAGTCAGATAAGTAGATTTATTAATATTATACTCCACATACTTCAAATTTAAAGATGTTATGGCTTATGCAGGCATCACTTTTAAATTAAAACAAATCAACCTTATAGTTCTTACAAACATTATTCTAGCCGTTTATTTTAAATTAATTCCTAGAAGCATAAATTCTAGTGTCACATATGTTACCGATTAAACTGAATTCCCATAATCAATGTTTCTAAGATGCAATTATAAGACATTTTCAAGTTAAGTCATTTGAAATCCTATAGACATGATTTCTATCACTGTGTACGTTATGAAAATCCTATAAGCATGCTTTCTAATTGAACATATGTTATTGATTCGATTAATTCTTATGGGCATGATTTCTAGGTGAGTTTAGTAATTAGAAGCAGTAAAGGAAGGACATACAAACCCCACCCCCAATCCCCTTTCTACTATTTATCATCATTTTTACAGTTATTACATGCAGCTGAAATTACATAAATACATCAACATACATTAAGATAATAAACAGGTAAAAAAAGAATGATGATAATAATAATTCTACATCCCCCTCGTGTCCCGGAAACTCTTCTTCTCCATTCAAGAACCTGTTAAACAAATAATATTGCAACTATACACATACAAGCAAACTTACCTAATTTCAATTACTTAGTCAAATATGTGACTGAAATAAATCATCAAACATTCTAAGAACACACATTAGTAGAAGATTAGACCGGACATTAGAGTATACTAACCAGTTTATAAAAATTATGGTGAAAACAGCAAACACCCAACAACAAGTATCAATAAATTATGAACACTTTTCCAAGATTGAGACCCCAAACCTCTACGCATCAAAATCACAGGAACCTCAAGAGTTCCGAGCAGTGCTTGCGTAGAGGCGGGTTAAGGGGATTATAGAAAAAAATAGGTTGAATAACAAAGAAGTATTAAGAATAAAGTATTTTTCAATTTTCCTCAATGTTCGACCGTATCATAAAGGGAGGAGAGGACTGGTTTTTATAGTTACCAGACAGAGNTATTAAAAGAAGGAAGAAATTAGTCAAACATATGGAATGAGAACTTTTTTTCAAAATTATTTTAAAAGACTACCAATAAATAAGTCAGAAATTAAATGCTGAATTACAATAATCTATTCTAAAAAGGAAGTAATTCAAATAAAATAAGGTGTAAATATAGTAATTCGTAAAACAACGTCTGCCATATGTGTTACACCCCGTAAATTCTCGACATGTAGATGGCCTATTAGCATGTTGGTTAAGAGTTTTGAATGCCATACATGCTAGGAAAAGGCCTGGGGAAAGACCGGATATGTGACACGTCAAACCATCGCGGGAGGATCCGGGGCAGAACCCCTCCGCGATGGCAGCGTGCCAAGGAGGGAAGGCCTCCACGATGGCAGCGTGTTACAGAGGCCTGTCCAGACCCAAGTATAAAAGCCTCCAAACTTCGGTTTTAAATGAAATTTCATATAATTTCCAGTGAGAAACAGAGGGTAAAACCAGAGAGAAGAGAACACGAACAAAACCT